>CABFOW010002537.1:67031-79438 GCA_902141385.1 Timema californicum | reverse complement strand
TTAGCACCGCGTCTTACTACCCGTTCGGGTTATACGCTTTAAGTACTAATTACTCTAATGGATTTGGAATTGGGAAGGTTGAATTAGAGGAAGTGAACCCGAATTTGCGTGGAGGGAGAGTGGAAAACCATTTAGGGAAAACCTCCCCCAGTTCACTCGACCGAGATTTGAACCTCGATCTCCCCGTCCTCAGCAGTCGAGCTTCAACACGACAAGCGCGTTAGCCAACTACGCCACCGAGGCGGGTAGGGTGGATAAAGCTTCGTGAGATGATCGCGTTTATGTTTATTTTGAGTAATATGGTGATTGAAAACCGAGTTCCTTGAAATTACGTGATTAATGGGAACTTCTTTTATGGTGGGGTGTAGGGGACGTGAGAAAAGATCGGCGTTTTTTGCAGTTTTTATCTAGAAAAACTTTTGTTAGTCAAAATAAATAAAATATTGCTTCAGTACAAACAATGAGTTTAATTTTCTTCAAAAAGTAATAACATGTCTTGAACAAAGGTCACGAGCAAAGCAGCATTAGATGACAAACTTTTTAAATTAACCCTACAATGCTAAACCTCTATGTGGGAGAAAAAAATGCTAAACTCTCTTAAATTTTACTATTTTACATTTTATTATATTCAAAACATAATTTTAATACATTATTGACAATATGAAAACTATTCTCAACTAGTTCAAATGTATTTTTGTCGATTGTCTTTTTTTTCACACATCAAATGATACACAGGATGTTTCAATTATTTCAGAGTTTTTTGTTTTATGGTTAATTACCATGTACTCATGTGTAGTAGGAAGCAAGATTACAACTTTGTTTTGTATTAGTTTGTAAAATATCATTGTCAATTTTACGAAGTAATAGCATTTTAGGGTTTAGGGGAAAAGTTGTCATTAAATTTTAGGACACTATTGACAGATATTCAAAAACTGATATCACCATTATTGATGGTATTTATAGTGCACTTTCTGAACCGACTAATTATTTAAGCACATGATAGTTTCTATGAGCAAGAGCGTAAGGGTTTACCAATATTGACAGGAAAGGTATTTTCCCATGCCTTTTAGGATTTTTTTTTACATGCCACGACAGATTTAATTCCCCTTGAAAGAAAGCTGGGGTACGAATTTTTATAGCTAAAAAAACCCGTAGACACCAGCTGGGTTTTATCCCACGAACAACGGGCCTTGAGAACACTTTACCCTAAGGCCACCAAGGTCAACCATATATAAAATTAAACTATTATATCTCTAATGGAGAAATATTTTATTTATTTTGACCAAAAAAGGTCTGATAAAAAACTACAAAAACATCTTCTCTAGCGTCCACTACACTCTCACATTAAAGCACTACGGTGGAGGAGTTTCTGTTCATATTGATGTCTAAAAGCGTGCTCGACTTTGAATCAGAATGTCATAACTCCATTGGATTATTTTTCAAAGCGTGATTTGATATCGATAAGAGAAAGCAAACTGGCACTAAAATCATGCCAATAAAAACGGTGCATCGTGGAGAAGATAAGTAAATTCTACACTGGAACTTGCCTGGAGAATGGAAAATCACCGTGGCTAAGCCTACCTCAGTGCAGTCAACCGGCCTACAAGGTCAGCAACACTATCCTTGATAAAAACTCTCTTGCTAAAGTTTTTAGTTTATTTCCATATTTTTGGATTTCTTAACCAAGAAATTAGCCTCTATTCAATCTAGAGATTATTTATGTAAAGCGTTAAACGGACACAATCAAATACAACTCTGCACTAGGGAAGCTGAAATCTACAGAAATAATAAGGTAAATAGCACAAAAACCAGAAGTTGTGTTACTACCCTTAAAATATAAACCTAATTAAAGCGAAAACCAATCAAAATGTATACAAATTTACCAACCAAGTGTCAACGAGGTCTATTAACACTCATACCTATTATGTACACATTTTGCGCCAGAAAGGAAAGTATAAGAAATAGAATGCGTATCTAATATTCCACCATGAGTATCCACCATGAATGCCCACCAAACCAAATGTAAAGCTATGTGTGTGCTTAAAATGTTGGCGCCTCATGGTAGACACTCTGTGAGTCTTCTTGTAAACCACTTGATATCTACAATATTCCCCAGATTCAGGAAAAAGCAATACCCTCCAAGAAAAAGCTTATGTGAACTCAAGCTCTCATATTTAGGATGTCCTCAGTTTGCTTTACGAATGGAGGAAGAATTCAATGTTTGCAGGGGTGAGAGAAGTTACGTACTATATCTGATAAATTTAGCCTATGAGAGAAAGAGACAGCTGGTTCAAGAAGCCAAAATTAAGAAATGCCCAACACAAGGCCAGATAATTATGCAATTTCCACACCCGTAGTAGCCGATGATTGCCTATCTACACATTATGCACGAGTACCTGGTGTAAGTAAAACAGTATGAACTCAAACAAGCTAAAAAATTGACAAAATTGTGTAAGGTTAGTTTAGATTAAAACATGTATTAGTTACATATCTCAGCGCTAAAATATACTAGAACGATAGTGTGACTGAGGGGGAGTGGGTCACACAATATTATATTCTTCTTTTCCTTCACGGCCGCCGGTTGGTTGGGAGGGGAGAAAAAGAGAAAAGGACTTAAGCGATTCTTGTGGAGATATGTTTGTTTGTTATTTGAAACCATAAGTTTTATTCGCTAGACTGCAGACTTAATGGTATATCAGTCTGAGTATACATTAAAAGCTAGATTCAGGCTATTGATGGAATCTAATGATCAGCTTCAGATTAGTAAGTAACCTGCTCACAGGTCGTCCCACTCTTCTTTTCACCAACTAAGCCTGCTACGGCCGTGCAGTCCTGGTCTCGACAAGATACCCGCACCTTGCTTGCTGTGCCAAAAGGAAAAGAAAAGACAAGAGTGCATGCAAGGTTAATGCTATCGAACGACACAAGAGCGAGAGGAGAACATAAGAATTTTAAATTGCATTTATAATTTATATCACGAGCCATTCACTGGTTTCCTACAGTATTATATTAGTAGTATGCAAGTGTCTTTGACGAGTCTCCTCATCCAACATTCAAGACGGTTTGATCCATGGCTCCAGGCGCATTGTAGGCCTAGATTAGCCTTTAACTTAAGTATGGTTGTTATTGGTCGAAACTTTTTTAATTAGATCAATACTTTTCTTATAAAGCATATACGGTTTGAAAAATCACACAGAGAGACCGAAAAATATGTCACTGCCTACCTAATTTATAGTATAAGAACCGGTAATCATGATAGTTATAACGATAATCAAATTAAACAAGTTAGGTGTTACTTGTAATCATTTGTAAGACATAAGGAAATTTAAGAATCGTTAAAAATATATGTATTAATTTGTGAATTTCGTTATTAACTCTCATTTTAATGCCACTAAATAACTTTAAAGCATAAAAACACAGTAAAATTGTTAAAAATATAGATTTTACAATATTGTGTACGTTTTATTTTAAAAATGTATTCATGCACATATGATAAGACATCTCAATTAGAACAAACTAAGGTGTGTTTTTTTAAATACAACCACAAGCAATTAGTTATTTTATTTTTCTCGCCGCGCTTCACTACCCTCATTTGGATAACCATTTATGAAAAATCAACCTCAGTAGATCCAACCGGAAATCGAACCCCGATCTCCCCACCACCAGCAGTCCACTCTATTGCGAAAGTGACGCTATAAAACTATTCAATTATTTAACATGTTACAAGTGGGTCTTAGTGGGATGTATTGGGTTAAGTAAAAGTGTGTCAACCCTATTAAATGATAATCGTGACTTAAGCTAATTCTAGGACGAACACAACAACCAGAAATAAAGGCCCGCACCGGAGGATACGCAGACAAATCGGTATAGTCTGCTGGTAGCACGGTCAGGGCTTAAATCCAAAACGAGTACAATGTTATTTCTTCCTCATCCCCGCCTTATTAGTATAGGCCTATATGCTACTGTGAATGTGAAGAGTTTGTACATTCGGCGGTGATTCTACAGAGTCATTTGTTCAGTTAGGGAATGTAAAAAAAAATGTAGTTACTATTCCACATACTCGCCGAACGTTTTACAAAATTACCGGTGAGCTATAAAATTACCATCACCCACTGATGGACGTTAATAAGTCACAAGTCAAGATTGGGTTTGGTTAGGTTAGTATAGGCAAGTTTACACTAGGTTAGGATAGTTTGGATTTATCTTCTACGCTTTTGTCAATATGCATTAGGTATTTTATAAAATTGCCGGTAAATTACAGTTCATGTAACATATTCACCCCATACTGCATTGGGAAATTTATAAAACTATTGGTAAATGTAGATAAATCAAATTAGTCGTTAAATATATCATTGCTTTAGGTAATTTTATAAAATAGCTAAGCACATTTACAGTATAAACATATATAAATGTGGATAGCCCTAAGTAGGTATTGAGCCAACTTTTCAGCCCTCGCTGTGAAGCTAATCCGATACCTTTGGATCAGTGTGCAAACAGGTTACCGATGCGCTAAAGCGTTGAACGACCATTTAGAAGGGCACGGCTTTCAACTAAAATGACTTCAAGGTCTGGGAGGTAAGTAGTAAATGTATTGCACGGGTTATTGCCATATAAAAAACCGTTAAAAATACAAAAATCTAAATGTAAAGCAGTTAAGAATGATAAAATATTATCATTTTTATAGTGAAGCTATCAAAATTGACACTGTTGTTTTTTTATTTAAGGACCGCGTCTTACTAACCGTTCGGGTTATGTACTATTTATAAGGTGATAGGGATAAAGAAGGTTAAATTTATAGTTGGCTTAGCCACATTTGAGTTTGCATGGAGAGGGAATTGAAAAGAATTGAAGAAAAAACATCCTAAGGATGAAATAATATTTAGTAGTTTTTTTAAATGTCAGAATATTCATATGACTGAGCGAACTCTGGCCGGTTAAAAAAGGGCCTCCTACCGGAGCAATGAGACGCGTTGAAGACGTCCTTAAGTCCCGCGTTTTTTTTAAGAAGTGTTTTATTTAAAAAGATAGCTTACGCTAAAATGGGGTGAAAGATATGAACATGTTCCAATCGTATTAAGAAAAATATATTTTAAGTTTTGTTAATTAAAAAAATCATATGAGCTGTAATTAGCTCGTTTAAACGTTTTGCGCGAAATTAAGCACGTAAATGGTTAGAAACATAAAGTATATACCTATCCTTCCTCAGTCATTCTTTAACATAGTCCCAACAGTAAATACCAAGACACTTGAAGATTGTTTTAGGAACTTTGGAGCTTTCCGAATGAAATATCGCAGTCTGAGAATATGTAGGCCTATATCTCCGAGTAAGCAGTGCTTAACAATGGAAGGCCAAGCGAGCTAATAAACCGCTATCGCGTACTAAGATACAATTTTAAAAAATTTTGTTCGCATTTATTTAAAGTATTAAACGTGCACTTTATTAACCAACTGATTAATTCAGTACACGACTTAAAAACCCACGCCCAAACCCCCAGATAATAATTCATCAGTGTGAGAGGGGAAACCCAGATTTTCCCAATGATATTTTTTTTTTGTTATGTCAGGAATACAAACCCCGAGACTATTAGCTCAATAGACAAACACGCTGCCAAGTGAGCTAAGGTGTCGGACTAAAAAAGAAAGATTAAAATATAATTCTAATAGAAAACGCACGCTTGCTAAAAAAAACTTTTATAAATTACGTCAGCAAAATGAATTATAGATTCTCTAAGGTCAAAGCAATCAGTGTTCCACATCCCGGCGCATGCCAAACACGTTTGGAAACATTGTGGTTGAAATGAACAATCAAACTAAACAATCAAAATAAACAATCAAGAAGTAACAGATTCTTGAGGGGCTTAAACCACACGACATGCAAATTATAGCTGGTTTTTTTCACCACGTCTTAATATCCGTTTGGGTACGGATTACGCTAATGGGATTAGGAAGGTTATATTTAGTGGAAATGTACCATCAATATAGACAAGAAAGATACCACCGTACTTAAGGCTACAAGCCCAGGCACGGCTGTGACGAAATTGATTGGCAGTGCGCTCTACGGATCCTTGGGTAGATGTGTAGAAACTAAGACGCCTGCATGAGGCTCCGAGTTATCTTCTATTTCATTCGTCAATTTAATTAAAAATCATATACCAAACAAATATGGATGAAAAAAAATTGAATGGTCTATAGGAGTAATGTACTTTGCCCACAACACTTTTAAACAGATAGATTAGAAATAAGATAAATGTAACTAATGTTGATACTGCAGCAAAAGTTGAAATTATTTTAATATTACCTTAAAAAATAAGAGATATTTCACTCTCAGCAAAATGCTTCAGCTTGAAATTGTATTTTGTTACGTTTTCTACCTTACAAATGTAGTTATCAACTGTCAGCTATTGAGTATTCAAAATGATGGTCATATTTTGTTGAATTATCACATATGTTCAGCATTTCATTAGATTCCTTGCACTTTGAAGAAGACTTTGACCTGCTAGCTTAAGGTATGTCTTTATATTGATTGAATATTTTTGTGTTTTATTATATTAGTTAGATTCAACACATTTAAAACAATGTTACTATACAAATATATGATTCAATAAATGGGGTTAAATAGCGAATTTAGAATATGTAGACATTTGGAACAGCAAATGAATAGGTTTTCTATTGTTGACAGAGATGTCAAGCTTAGAAACATTGCTATTTTTTAGAAGGTTTATGCTGGTTTCTTTTGATGACATGTCAATCAAGTAATAACAATGCTAAAAGGGAATATCACAAGGCTTATTCATTTTTACAGCTCTATAATGGCTTTCAAAGAAAAAAAGAAGCTATTAAAGTATACTCCTGAGCAAATGTAAAATTCTATTTACTCATTAACAATTTTAACAACAGAGTTGTTGACCAGGAATCAACAAATCCCATAGCATAGGGTCATAGTGTAGTCAGTCTAAGGTAAGACTGTAAACTATCAATATAAACGGTCAGAGAGCGAGAGGTGTTTGTTATAGATTTAAGTTAGTTTTAAAGTCGTGTTCTGACATAATCCATCGGTTCAGTAAGTGTACATTAAATATCTCAAATAAAAAGATAGGTGCATATTTGGATCAATCTTGGTTAATAAAATGTAATCAACCAAAAAAGAATATATAATGTAGAACAAGGTGTCGCATCGTATTATTTCTAAAGTCGTTCATTATAAAAAAAAGTGAAATCATTTAATGAATAAGAAAAATACTACATTGACTTTATAACCTAGTTCGAAATCTTTAATGTATGAGATAAGCTACCTCCATATTTGAGTTTCTCCAAAATTAGAAGGCCATTTAGAGTATTTTACTTTGTATGAATATTTAAAAAAATACCATAAAAAATGCAAATAGGCTCAAATTTATTTACCTAATATTTGAAGATAAATCATGTGTAATTATTAAAAATCTATAATAGTTATTTGATCAGTTAAATTAAATTCCCCTCATATTTGTTTGTATTTGCTCTATGGCATTATTAACTTCAAAAGTTCATCGCCCTCTGTTACAACGTTACTAAAGTTAATGTATGAGAGATTGATGGATATTATGTTTGTTTGGACTAATACATAATCTACTAAAACTGATTAAAGAGTTATAGCAAAGTTTTTTTTAAAATAATATACTTAACACTCCGTTTACCACGAAAGGTAACAAATTTAATTTGCACGTTTCCACTATGGTGCAGCTCATAAGATAGGTAGGTCCACAGTAAGATCCGTTAAGGAAAGACAACTAACTACCTTTCAGAGTAAACGGAGTGTACACTTTAGTAACAGAGTATCAAAGGTGGGGTTAATTTAATTTAAAACTGATAAAATAACTATTAGTATTATATGATACGATTTTACACCTGGTTCGGGCTGTTTTACCTATCTGCATTAAGCTTTATCTGTGGCAGTTAAAAAAAATAGCCCACTTAACGGTCGATTAGCGGGGAAATTAAATACATTTTTACTTGAGGTATTTAAAGTAGGCTGCACTTTCTAAACCTACTGATTATATCAGCACACGACTTATAAACTAACTTAAACCTTTAACATACACAACATCCAGCTACCGGCCGTTAATTAATACATCACTATGAAAGGGGAAGCCTACATTACCCCAGTATTAGTTTTTATGGCCATGCCGGGAATCGAACCCGGAACCCTCGGTTCGGTAAATAGACACGCTACAGATCGAGCCCAGGTGTTGGACTAATTAGATACAAGACTACATTCGTACTATGAATCGCATCGAAGTGCGGTTTTATACATTCATTTGATAACAGCAAAATTGGAATTAGATTGATATGTATTATTTTTTTTAGCGCCACGTCTTACTAACTGTTCAGGTTATACACATATATACTAACTACGCTTGTTAGCTAGGGATGAGGAAGGTTGAATTTAGAGGAAGTGTACCTACATCCGCGTTGAGGTAGAGTGAAAAACTATTTTGGAAACACAACTTCAGTATACCCGACCGGTATTCAAACCCCGAACTCCCTGTCATCGATAGATTAATAGTTTATTAATTTTAAAATGAACATTATTAAACTTGGTTGCATTTTTAATAATATGTTATATTGTTGGGAGTTTCAAAGAACTTGATTTCAATATAGAAAACTACCACGATGCGGAGAATATTCTGAGCTTAAGTGTTCTCCGGGGGGTAAGACGGGCTCTTAATGGGACTGTTGTGCAGCGAGTTTCACAATGTATCCTGAATTTCGACATAAGAAAACCTTGGTCAAGGTGGAGGCTGTAATCGACGGCTTCCTTAAGAGCTCTCTATAATTAGGGAAAACCTTGGGTTTTTTTTACCTCGGAACTTGCTTAGAGGGTTATTAGCTGGGCCCGTATTTTGATATCATGACTGTCATCTTTTTTTAGCAGGATACATCACAGACAATTCTCATGTGCATCTAATAATAATATGCATGGCCTTTCTTTAACTTGCGAGGTTAAGCGTTTTTTATTGATAATTTTTTAATCATTTTTGACATTTTGGAATGTTTGGTCAAATTTTCTTAGTTTGCGTGATTTCTAGTTATTTATTTATGTTGGGTAAGTATGTTTTAAATACCAGTTGTCGGAATGAGAAGATAATGTATACATGAACTGTGTGTCCTCTTTGCTTGTTTGGTTTTAAAACATACATTCCTGGTGGGACACTGCAAATAATCTGGATGTGGTAGCGTTTGGAGGGGATAGCTATTACTTCTCAAGCAGATATTTGTTAATCAAATTTACCAGAATTTAAGAGTCAAGCTGTGAGATTTGATTTTGTAATTTTTGTGTAATCTCAAGACTTTTTTTTCCTAATTATTGTTTTTAACACCGCGTCTACCTGTTCAGGTTATATGCATTTGTACTAATTGCGTTAATGAGCTGGGAATGTGGAAGGATGAATTTAGAGGAAGCGTACCCACATTTGCGTAGAGGGAGAGTGAAAGACCACTCTCAGTACATCCGACCGGAATTCGAACCCCAATCAAACTATAAACATATCAAGAGGGGCTGGTTTAAATAAAACTGGGAACACTAGATGGGTATTACATTAATTGTTTTGAAATAATATAGTATTAATTAATTGGCATTACGTTGTTCAATCCACCAAATGAATTAATAAATGGAAAAAATATTTTATTGTAAAATTAATCTATTACAAGATTAACTGTGGCTTATAAATATACAATAATGAAAAGTTATTTTGTAAATTATCTTTAGAATAACATGCTTGCTACCCAAGCACGTGTAATAAACGTCAAACTCGCTTGGTTCCGGTTTCCTGGCGACGGAAAGGTTGCGGTTCGAATCCTTGCTGGATGTTTTGCGATTCATTTTCCGATGTGGTTTCCAGCACTCCCACGCAAATTCGGGTACATTTCCATTTGATTTTAGATCCATTATTCCTACCACAATAGTGCAATATAATGTGGGTAGCTCAGACGAGTGAGTAGTTAGAAGAAGTGCAAAAAAAAATTACTTGTTTAAGAGCATTTTAATTTAAAGTTGATTCTGGCAAGATGTCAATCCACGCTTGTACATTTCCTTAGATGTAAAGCAGTGTAGGGTTAACATCCTGCTGAGAATAGTGAATTATTTCTTGTTGACGAGCGAGCATCGTGGAACCGATAGACCTTGCTTGCTCGATGTAAATATAGAGTCCATAAAGTTTCAAATATTAACTAGTAAAACCTTGTTAGGTGATTGGTCGTCAAAATAGTAGAGCGGAGCCTCGTTCGTCCCAGTTCAAGAGAAGCACTGATCTAAAACAGAGACTTAGGGGATTCTCCAGAAACAACCATCGACGAGTAGACGTGATAGGCAAACACGCGATCCCGCGTCACCCAACGCGAGGAGTCGAACTCGTGCCAAGGCAGCTTGTGAGTTCCAATCTCCATCGCAAATGCACACGCGTCAATGGACCGTGTTATCAATATAGCCAGTGTAGTAGATTATAATGTTATAGACAATAACTAGATGTTATATCGTGAACCTCATTCAATACTTAGCCCCTACGCTCCAACCAATCCTCCAGGATCCCAACCCCTTACCGCTTGGGGTTCATCCAGACAAAGTTAACTCCCGCGGTATCACGGTAGTGTTGTGGGTAGTTGGTGGTAACTATCATTCACTGTGTAGAAGGGGAGTTAACAAATTGGTGTCATAAGTGGAATTATGTGTTGAAAAATTGTTAGAAGTGAGAATTATGTGATAATGTTATGACAAAATGTATTAAGTGCTGTCAAAGTGATAACATGTTGGGACAGAGGGAAAATTATTTTCCAAGTGATATCAATTTTAGATAATGTAGTAGATTAGTAAGGTACATTTTTCGTGGTGATAGCTTGATTATGCTATAGGTGTGGAAGAAAAGTGATTGGAACAATTATGCTATGCGTCAAAGAAAAGTGATACAAACTGATAGGTCTTTGTGTCCAGCAATATAATGACCAGGCGACAAAAAACGATTATGTTGTATATCAGCCGTTACCCGAACAAGATGGACCAACATCGAGAAAGAAAATACGCCAGCAGTTATAACCGCCAGCACAGATATGCAGATGATAAGAGTGACGTCACAAATGTAATCCTAAACAAAAATCAGAAGAAATGCTGAACGTCTACACTAAAATGAACACTGTGTGGAATTTTACTACTTTGATATGGTCTAACCTATTTAGTGTGTTCATTGTTTATCACGAGAAATATCTAGAACTTTGAATTTTTAATTAAGACATTGACAGCTTGTTTCAAAATTAAAAGTATTATCTTGCAAATTATTAATATCATCATTGTAACTCCCCCAGTTAGATTAGAAAGGCGAAAAGTTGATTTGTAGACAGTAATAGATTAGCTAATGACTCTAATAAATTATTTAAAAATAAGAAATGAAACTAAGGCTAGATCAAGCAAATCATGCTGCTAGTGCCAGTCATGGAAACTTATCATTTTCAGCCACAACGTATATTAGGAATTCCTTATTCCTAGTACCTGTATTTAAAAGTAGATCGTAGGATATTGATCCCACGACCAGCAAGGTCAACAAGATGCAACAAAATGCGCAGCTGGCATTGTAGAAATTAGCGATTGCCCAGTGTAATAAAGACAGGCTAGATGAGAAACAGGTTTTTGCCAATTACGCTAATGTTAAATGTTATAAATATAGGACATAAGGTCATTTGGCTAAAATTTGTCCAACCAACAAGTTAGTTTGTTTGCATTTTCAGGTTAAGAGATATATTCCAGATTTTGTAGGAAAAGGTTTGAAGACAAGAAACCTTTCATTGTTTATCACGAGAAATATCTAGAACTTTGAATTTTTAATTAAGACATTGACAGCTTGTTTCAAAATTAAAAGTATTATCTTGCAAATTATTAATATCATCATTGTAACTCCCCCAGTTAGATTAGAAAGGCGAAAAGTTGATTTGTAGACAGTAATAGATTAGCTAATGACTCTAATAAATTATTTAAAAATAAGAAATGAAACTAAGGCTAGATCAAGCAAATCATGCTGCTAGTGCCAGTCATGGAAACTTATCATTTTCAGCCACAACGTATATTAGGAATTCCTTATTCCTAGTACCTGTATTTAAAAGTAGATCGTAGGATATTGATCCCACGACCAGCAAGGTCAACAAGATGCAACAAAATGCGCAGCTGGCATTGTAGAAATTAGCGATTGCCCAGTGTAATAAAGACAGGCTAGATGAGAAACAGGTTTTTGCCAATTACGCTAATGTTAAATGTTATAAATATAGGACATAAGGTCATTTGGCTAAAATTTGTCCAACCAACAAGTTAGTTTGTTTGCATTTTCAGGTTAAGAGATATATTCCAGATTTTGTAGGAAAAGGTTTGAAGACAAGAAACCTCCCCCCCC
>CABFOW010002537.1:9116-67020 GCA_902141385.1 Timema californicum | reverse complement strand
CCCCCCCAAAAAAAAAAGTTAAGGGCTTGGGCCAAGCCACGACCGCTAGTCCAAATAAGATTCTCCCTTGTAACTTCTGCTGAAAGTGAAGCCATAAATGCAGAAGAGCGTATAGTTCTTTCAAACTATGAAGGCAGGCAATTCAAGGTGTTGGTCGAAACAATCACTTAAGTCTCAGTAATGTAACAAGAAATTGTAGCAAATTAAAATATTTCCAAACCTAAGTACGGAATTTCTGTTATAGAAGGGCGAAAAATCTCACATTTGTGGACTATCAAGTTAAACAACTATAGTTATGTAGTAAATGTAACTAGAGGTTGTAAATACCAGTTGTCACCGTTATCAGGGGATAGGTGTATTGGATTTCTCGTTAAAAGACCAAGCGTCTATTAACAAATAAAAACGTAAGTTTAACCATCATTAATAATTTTGTGATTTAGGAACCAAAGCTGTTTTAGGACCACAACGGACCCAAGGCAGTTGTAAATCTTCGGGTCGCAACCTCATATTGCGCTGCGCTATGGAAACTGTTCCGGCTCAAAAATAAGTTTAATATAAACTGAAAAATATCTCCCGGAGAAAGAAAAATAATCAAGGCTTAAGTTAAACTCCCATAAATTGTTGGCAATTGGTCAATTCTAGCAGAACCAGTTGTAATCGGAGTTACAGTGGTTAGTTAAAACAATGTTTGGTGACAAGAAGGTGTGTGTTACCATAAGGGCTGGAAAAAGGGCCACAGTCCCTATAGGTGTTGTCAACATGAGTCCTGTGGAGGTTTAAAGACTACGAGGGGCGGTATTCGCTAGGGTTTGCTATGTAAACAAAGATGACATAATTTGTTGTGGAAAAACTAGGAAGTTTTTGATGCCACGGGTAAGGGTCAAAATAAATTTGTACAAGCTTGTGAGGTAAAGGAAACTAGAACCTCTAAGTTGCACTGGAACAAAAATCAATCACTTGTCAGAGAAATATGGGAAATTTTTGGAAAAGTAGGTAGTAAGCGGTAATTAAAATAATTTTGGGAATGAGTTAAGGAAACATGAAAACGTAATTTTTAAGTTAGAAATTTTTAAGAAGTTAAAAAAAATATTAAAAAGGTATTTTAAGAGGAAGTTAGAAACAATTTGAAGTTAGAAAAATTTTGGGAAGCAAGAAAATGTTTGAAAAAGTATTTTAATAAAGGACAAAGAAACTAAAAACCGGAACTGAAGTTAAAAACATTTTTTGAAACGAATTTTACGAACAGTTAAGGATATTTGGGGAACATGATAATTTAATCGCAGCTTAATTGTTACAGTTACCATTTCATTCCGTTATTATTAACACAAATCGGGTTAAGCCATATTTGGCTAAGTTGATCACTGTACCTAGCGACACCGACGTTTAAGTGCGGCCCAGAGGACATCAGAGTAAAACGCCGCTTGTTCCTGAGGACGCCGGTAGACCACCTGGGTTCCCTAGCAACGGTTAGGTGTTCTGTGTCAGCCGACATCGTCTATTCACACTGGAGAGCCGACCAACCAGGAGGAAGAAAGATACAAATCCCATAATATCCTCGTTGCGCCCTACCAAATCGTATAACCTCAGCAAGCGCAAGTAAAATGTTCGCGTTGGTGTCTTATTTCTGTGTACTTTCCCATGTGTTATGTGAATCAGTGAAAATTAATAAATTACCTAATGGAGTAAAAAAAAAACTTTTTATTTGATAAGAGTTTTAAAGTGGTGGTAAATTTTGATTTGATGGAATTAAATGTAGAAAATCAAAAAGTGTCAAATTTAGTAACTTCCATAATTAACGTTTAGTTACTGCAGGAATTGATAAAAAAATAATTCTTCATATCAAAACTGGCAGAACCATCACTGAGCAAGAAAATGAAACCTATACAGTATACACGCTATCAATAACAAATAAATAGTTTTATGGACTTTTTATTACCTAGTACACTTAAATGGCAAAAAAAAAGAGCTTGAATTGATTTGGGAGGCAAAGTTCTCGAAACTGTTTTCAGCAAGCTAGATTCCGTTTATTTGTATGAAATTAATCAAAAACTTGAAAATTTGGACCAAGATGTTGATATTTTTATAATATGAATAGTAATGTTTTATTAATGAAAAAATTTAGAAGATAAGAGATACAAATAATTCAAGATTCATACAACAAAGGGTTAATAAATACCTGTATCATTGCTTTTCTTTTGTTTGTTTGCTAAGGTCTTTACAAGTAATTAACTAAAATATTGGTTCAAACAATTTATTGCTTAGAAAAAATGGATGTGTTAATTTGTGCAAGATTAGATCTTATTAATCCAAGGTAATCTATTGAAATAAGTTCTTATAACAAGTTAAACATTGTATTTATGACTCCATGTAATTGAATCTTTTGCATTTAATAGAAAAAAATAGTAAATTACCCTTGACTTTGGATGCACCAGTGAAAACAGAGTATTTAAATGTTTTCTATGGACTGGTCACTGTGCAAGCCATTGTAAGTGGTAATATTTTGTAGATTATCATTAGTGTACCTCCTGCAAATACAAATAGTCAATTAGAACTATACCATCTTAATCTCACTATTTTGGAATAATATTAATAAATGTGTTAATTATGAGATAAATGATTTTTATGTTTATCAGTAAAGATAGATGATAATTCAACAGGTAATGTGAAGGCTACGGATCTAACAGATTGTAAAAATAGATGATAATTAAACAGGTGTGAAGGCTAAGGACCTAACAGATTGTAAAAAACACGTCACAATTTGTCCTTCAAATCTCTTTCTCTATGACACAACTGTCAATATTTGTGAACTAGCTCTCTTTTTGCGAAGAAACTCCAGTTTAAAATTTCCACAAACAGTTAAAGCGTTGTTAAAACCCTTTTTACATTGTAAAAGAAAGATTGAGTTTTTCCAGTAAAGAGACTGCTTAATGTTCCAAAGTTTGTAGGACAACTTTGGACAGTTAAGCACCCATATACTTTGAAACTTGAGAAGAGTGGAGTCATATTACTGTAATATTAGTAGTGATTTTAAAGTTTTGGCGGCCCATTCATAGCCAGAGTGAGTATGCCTCAAGCGTGGTGCTACACTAAATTCAAGAGGTCACCTACCTAAACATGAATGAGATGGGCCAGTTCTGCATATGAAACTGGACCATTCTATCTTGGCCTTTGAAACTGCTCCTTAACTTCAGCACAAGGCACATTTTAATTTCAAAACAGATTAATTCTATCACATATCCCAAATTTAGAAAATTATATTTTCTATTAAGACTTAAATATTTCTAGAAATCTTAGTTTTCACGGTGAATTAGTGAACGATATTGACGACTTTGTAACACAATAAATTTGGCCAGTTTGTTTTAACCAAGTAATAGAAAAAATTAGGCCACTTAGTTTAAAAGAATCTTTAGTTACTTGCCTTTAGTTCTAGGATCATCTATTACCCCTTTAGTATAGTTAATTATCATTGCCATAGTAGTTTATAGTTTTAAAGGGTAATTAGTTGAATGTTTTAAAAGGCTTGTTCCTAATGCTGAGCCCTCAATACCTACCCAGGCACAAAACGTTATTGTTACCTTGCCAGAAAGCTGTGATTAAATTATTTCACCAGGGGAATTTTGGTGAAGTTCCCTTAAGTTGGCTCTCATCCTATTCCCCTAGTATAGCTTAAGGTGTTGATACAGTGCTGGCCTTAGAAATAATCTATTTAATAATAATTGTTCATGTTTAGGTTTAAGATAAAAAGGGGTTCATCATGGGGCCATGCTTCCTGCTGCTATTGATGATGGTGGGGTCCGCTATATCACAAAGACCAGGCATTGCAGACTCTTTGATCAACATTTTAATTCAGGTATATTATATTAACATTATCAAGCTTTACTAACAATCAAGACGCAGGGGTTGAATGTATGAATGGTGTAAGTAGTAATAATTTCAAATGCTAGGTGCAAGGGATTTAGAAGATTTTTGCTGTGTCCTCTTTCCAGATACATTTATATGAATTTTTTTTATTACCTCTTTTTATATATGTGGTGGTTAGATAAAATATAACATCCCACATAAAAATCATTCTATGCTAAAGTAATTGATGACATATATTTGTTTATGTAAAAGAAATCTTGAAAGGAATTATAAAAAAATTTAATATCATATATATATCAAAAACATATATTTAACTGAGTGTTAATGCACTGTACATGCTGAAGAAAAGGGGACTAGTCCATGAGAAACCAAAGAAGTCGAGTTGCTCAACCACTTTATTAATTTGCTATATCTCAACATTGTTGGCACTACTAATGAGTAGAGCAAATTTGTGTTTAGTTTATTTTATCCGCCGGCATGTTGGATTTAGCATCATTCTTGTCTGCTGAGGCACACCAGAATTGGTGCTTACAAAGTTTTTAATAAAAGCGTATACATTTTTGCTATAAAGATAGTGTATTCTACCTTTCACCTAGTGAAAGAAGACAATTCAAGATTTCTAAAAACGTATACATATATGATAAATTGGCTTTGCCGAGTCAAGATTTAAATAAGTTTAAATTCAGCTCATGAAATGAGTAAGATGGCTATTTTCAAAGGGCTATTAAAGAGAAAGAACTTAAGATCCACATATTAGCAATTTTTTTTATGAGACCTTGGAATAGTTAGCTTAAGGTGTGGATAAATAAAGTCAGGGTTTAGGCCAAATTTTATTTATTCTTGAATTTACAAATTTGCAAAAATTACCAAATTTAAGGTCAAATAATGTTACACTAATTGTTGCTCTATAAAATCTATGTGATTTATTGTGTGGTCCAAATTTGTTCCCATGACGTAGGTTCTACATTTCATGAAGATATGTAGTAATTGATCAAACAATTTGAGATAGTGCTTAAGAATGTTTATTTCAATAAATTAGCTATAGTTTTGTCAAATTTACCTTTTTAAATACTTTTAAAATTTGATTTAAGCTAGCAACTATATTTATTTTTTTCTACGGTATTTTATTATGTTAAGTGATCCATTAGATTTAAAGAACATTCAATAATTTTTCTTAAAAAAAAACATCAATTATATATGTAATAATTGTGAAGACATGTATGGTTTCATTGTCCCAGATATTTCTCATTTTTACCAAAATATACATCACTTTTAGCTAAGCCGAACAATGTTGATGGTCCACTTGGGGAGAACATTAACTTGAAGTAATTGTTTTGTTTTGATATTTTGAAGAAATTTTCATTGTACCAGTTTTTCTAAAAATTCCAAGCAATAAAGTTAGTTTCATTAATTTTTTTCCACCTCCAACACTATAATCATGAATCTTGAATTCAAATTGATTCATTAAATAATGAAATTCCAATGATTTTCCAAGTGGATCCATTTCTAGTAACAAAGCAATGATTTTACTCGTATCTTTATCAGGTACACATGTGGCTTTGTTGATCCTTTTTCAAAGGTTTTCATCTCATTTGCGATGTAATGTTGGTTAATTTTATCAACATTTAAACCTTTTAAGTTTTTACACCAAATTCATAAATATTTTTAGATGCGAGAATGTAGTTGTAAACTAAAGCCTTTTGCCCATGGATCTACTCAAATAATGACTTAAAAGTGATGTGAATAAAACTTAAATTACTAGACAGCAGCATCATAGCGTCACCACTAATGTATTTCAACGAAGGTTCAATTACTGTTTGCTTATCAGTTAATGACACACATGTGATTAGTCACTAGGAACACATCATGTTAGTTGTCAGGCTACTTCAGTTACAGACTCAACCACTATGAATGAACAATTATTGAACATTTAATGTATTATTAAAGGTAACTTTCTTTCAACCTTCTGTACAACACTATAAATTTTGCATCACTTTGTTGCAGTTCTTTTGCCGCGATCAAAAGTCTGCAGTTTACATTTTAATTCAATTTATGGATGAATCCAAAATCTCCTTTGGCTACGTCTCTTATATTTGTAATAATAATAGAGGTACAAATTCTGCTGGCACTCACATAGCAAGAAGTTGTATTAATAAACATTAAATATCCTGGAAGAGTGAATAAGGTACTTGCAAGCTAGATAGTGCGAAATTGATTACATTTCAGCCACTTTTACATAACACCGTGTGCAAAACATAAGTATCAAAATGTTACTGAACAGTTTGTGACTTCATACTCTAATCAGTCAAATCACAGTTGAGTAGCTCTGTGGGCAAAAAGCATTATTTGTTTTTTAAGCACGTCTCTTTACAGTCTCATATATCCCATTTCAGGAGCCTTTTCCATAACTTGAAGGGAAGAAATACCCCTTTGCATCCACTCTAAAATCTTCCTTGTGTTTGAAAAAATTACAAACTTTATTATAATTTCGTGGGCTGTTGAACTATTATTTAAAAAGTACAAAAAGGTTACACTTTTAAGAGTGTATAAAAGTGTAGAAAGCAATCGAGTTGTGTATCGAAAAATCACTGGTAAAACACATGCTCTAACTGAAGTTTGCCACTCTCAATAATAGTAATGCTTAGCAGCGCGTCTTACTACCTGTCCGTGCTATACACTTAGTATTAATTACACTAATGGGTTAGGAATTGGGAAGGCTGAATATAGATTAAGTGAACCCGCATTTGTGTGGAGGGAGAGTGGAAAGCCATTTAAGAAAACACTCCCCAGTTCACACAAGCGAGATTCAAACTTTGATCTCCCCATCCTTGGCAGTCTAGCTCAACACGAAAATAGCTAACTGAGGCTTTTTTTCTTCCACTCTCATTTTTGTATTAAATAAAGTATGTAAAGTCACCTACCTGTTAGCCAAGAACTAGTGCAATATTTCATCTTGCATGATGAAAGTAAAGATCTCATAAAAAGTCCATCACATGTATAATGTGTATAGAATTCTATAAGAGTATCATTCATATTCAAAATAATACATACAGAGCAGAGCATTTTTGTTTTAATCTTAAATCTTAGCCTATTCATCATATGTGCTACAAGGTGAAATTTGACTATTCTTTATTTATAAAAAATTAATTCTAGGTCTTGATTGTATGTAAGAAAAAGAAAAATATGACCCTTCACTGTACAACTAAATATATATGAATAATATGGTAGATGGCCAAGAGATTAATATGATTTGTTTATTGTAATAGGAAGTATTATAATTTGTCTGTGTTATGTCCCTGACTGCCCTGGTCATCAAACTCAAGTCTTTCTGTGGTTTGCAAAAGACATGGTATATAAAAGAAGTTTCGATTATAGAAAAAAAAATATTCAAAAATTAACTTATACTGGGGGAGGAAAAAGTTTACTCACATATAAAAACTAATAATCCTTGTATTTTACCTTAATACTAATGAACTTCTAACTTAAAACTTACAAGAGTTGATTAAACATATAAGATGAGGTTTATTTAATGGAAAGATATTTTTTTTTAAATAAATTCTACAAAATAAATGAGATTTAATAGAAATAAATGTTTCTTGCAAACCAATGATTATTAGTTAATTTACTATCATTGATAAATTTAGAACCCTATATTTAAAAACAAGTTTGTGGCACAAAATTAATCTCACAAATTTTGTAGAGTACCAGTAAGAAGGTTATAATTTCTAGCAGCTACCCCTTTAGAGATAGTTTGACCTTGAAATTTTCCATTTCTTTAAATTTTGCAGGACAAAAAACAGTTAGGGCTTAAAAAGATATTTTATTTATTTACAGCTTAGTTCTTATTATAAAAAAATGCCAGATTGTGACTCCAAGCCTTTCTGTTATCGATACTCCTGAAAATGGCATTTTCTTTATTCAGTTTACTGAATATGAGCCCAATAAGCCCTTGAATAGTTCAAGAAAGTATATTATTTATTTGTATTTTCTGAATATATAACATATCCCCTTTAACATTATGAGAACAGAAAAAAGTTTACTTTTAATTGCTCAAGGGTAAAAAAATATTTTTTTTTTATAATAACCTGTGCCAGGAATGATTTTGGTGTGGTTCTACACACAAAAATGAGCTTAAATCCAACATGGTGGTGGACAAAAAGTGGTTTTGGTCAGCTCACTACTCCAACAACTGTAGCAAGGGTATAAAAAAAAATCAATAAAACAGGCCAGCAATCATTTATTTCAAAATTGGGTGATTTAATGTAGAATGCTCCCCATTTAATTCAATCCAACCCTGTAAATTAGTCAAAGTCATCCAGAGATTTGCCAGTAGTGTGTGATAAAAGCATTGAATGCAATTCATTACACAATGCAAGACATTTCACAGAAGAATCATTTTAAAAGAATGGTATAGGACACACAATTTGTCAATTTTTTTTTATCTTTAGCTTAACACGCGGACATGTAATAATATGTTGAAGAATTCTAATATACTCTAATGTTAAGATATTTAGTAAGAAAAGGATACTTTTGAGAATTTGTTTTAATATATATATATAAAGTTTTGTTTCTTTTACAACTTTATGTAAGTAATTATTTCTAAGAGAATATAAAAATTACCACACTTTCTGCTTTCCAGTGCACAGAGTTTTTATTACTCTACTACTAACTTGAACTATATTTACATCTATATAAAAGTATTATATAAAATTAACTTTTTTTTTCAGGGTATGCGGCAATCCAATGAGGAACCTCGAAATGAACGTAATATTCTTAGTGAATACGATTTCATCATAGTAGGTGCAGGCACAGCTGGATGTGTCATGGCTAACCGGCTGACTGAGGTGCAGAACTGGAAAGTACTGCTGCTAGAAGCTGGCAGAGAAGAAAACTTTGTTATGGATATTCCCATTGTCGCCAATTTTTTGCAATTTACAGAGGCTAACTGGAAGTACAAGACTATGCCATCCTCATCTGCCTGTTTGGGGCACACTAATAAACAATGCAATTTTCCCAGAGGTAAGGTCATGGGAGGGAGTAGTGTTCTTAATTACATGATTTATAGCCGTGGCAACAGGAGAGATTATGACGAATGGGAGAACCTAGGAAACACAGGGTGGAGCTATAAAGACATTCTGCCATATTTCCGCAAGTCTGAAGATACTACTATACCTAATTTAACTAAGGACAAGACGTACCATTCAACAGGGGGTTATCTCACTGTCAGCTATGCTCCGTATAGGACACCCCTGGCAAAGGCATTTATTGAAGCAGGTCTAGAAACCGGAGCTAAAGAGCTGGACTACAATGGCGAGGTTCAGACAGGATTTTCCTACCTACAAACAACAATGAAGAATGGGACTCGATGGAGCTCATCGAGAGCTTTCCTGCACCCCATTCGCAAAAGAAAAAACTTACACGTCAAAAAGATGAGTATGGTGACCAAAATACTTATAGACCCTAATACACTTCAAGCATATGGTATAGAATTCATTCAAAACAACAGGAGATATGTAGTTCGTGCAAGGATGGAAGTAATTATTTCAGCAGGAGCTATCAACTCTCCACAGCTACTCATGGTATCAGGTATTGGACCAAAAGAACACTTGACCAAGATGGGTATCCCGGTCCTTCAAAATCTTAAAGTTGGTTTTAATTTGATGGATCATATTGCATTGGGTGGACTCACATTCACTGTTAATCAGTCTGTTTCTCTAAGAACCGAACACCTGCTTGATGACCAAAATAATTTTGTGGAATATTTGGCATATCACAAAGGACCATTTTCCATCCCAGGAGGTTGTGAAGCTGCAGCTTTTTACGATCTGCAACATCCAGAAGACCCAGATGGTTATCCTGATATAGAATTACTCTTTCAAGGAGGTTCTATTGTTTCTGAACCAACATTTAGAAAGAACTTTGGAATAAGTGATGAGTTGTTTGACGCAGTTTACAAACCTATAGAAAATGAACACACGTGGATGGTACTTCCAATGTTATTGCGACCTAAAAGTAAAGGAAGAATTATGTTGAAAGACAAAAATCCATTGAGTAAACCATTGATTTATCACAACTATTATACTGAACCAGAGGATATAGAAACTATGCTTGGGGGAATTAAAAAGACATTAGAACTTGGCAATACCAAAGCATTTAGGAGGTTGGGTTCAAAATTACACAACATACCAATACCAGCTTGCAGTAGATTTGGGTTTGGATCTGATGATTACTGGCGTTGCGCTTCAAGACAACTCACTTTTACCATTTATCATCAATCTGGAACTTGCAAAATGGGTCCAGCCTCTGACCCTGAGGCTGTGGTGAATCCTAGGCTGCAAGTGTACGGGGTATCACGCCTCAGAGTTGTAGATGCATCTATTATGCCTTACATCCCAGCAGGACACACAAATGCACCTACTTACATGATCGCTGAAAAGGCAGCTGACATGATCAAAGAAGACTGGGGATCAAAGAAAACATTCTAAAAATAACGAAGTATTGTAATAAAAGTAAAAGTTATTTCCGATATTCTGTGAATAGATGGAGATAACATTTTGTGTCAATAAGGTATTCTTGAAGATAAAAATTATGACCCACCATCAAGGAGCCAAATAATTAATTTTAATACATGATCATGTGTCTGTTTCTCTGCAGGACTATTATGCAAGATATTATTATGAAAGAAAATATAGCATATTATAATTGTAACACAAAACTACTATTTCAAGAAATCTAAGATTTTTTGATAAAGCAAAAGCATATCTTACAATAGCATATAATAATTTGGATGCTTTTGTGATTAGCATCAAATAAGTTTGATACATCACTAAACATAAGATTGCTGTGTTACATATTTTTCAAAATAAAGCTAACTATAGTATGTGAACAGACCTATTAAAAAAAATTGTAAATAGTATTAAAAGAATGTTATTATATAAATTATTAATATTATTACTATTAGCACTGCATCTTACTACCCGTTTAGGTTGTAAGCACTTACGCTAATGTGTAATGGTAGGGTGATTGTGATATGAAATGGAGGACCTACAGTTTAACGTGGAATCTGAACCATGGTGGAGGCCTGGCATTCCCCACATTCACAAGTTGTGATTACTACACATCTTGTCAGAGGTGAAGGAAGGGCTTGGCAATCATATAAATCTGTGCCGGGACCAAGGATTGAACCCCAGACCGACAGCACAGAAGTCCGACACCTTAAACCTAGACCGCCAAGTCAACCAGATTTAAATTATTGTTGTATTTATATAAAGTTAAAAACTATTGAGTTAGGCTTACTATTTTATATAAAAATATGTGACAAGGCAATTCTAGAATTATTAGATTAAAGTTGTTTTATTTTATGGAATATGTTAAAATTATCAATCTTAAATTACCTGAGATTGAACTGATAATTTGTTCAGAAATAAACTTCTTTTTGTTAGACACATCATATTTATTGATATAATTTATATTAGATTTTTTTTATGCTGTACATAATGACTTGCTATAGATGATCCTGTAAAAAATGCATTAGGATCACCTGTATATTTTATTAAATATTTATTATTAGCTAGAAAAATTATATTTTTATATAACCATTTGTAATTATTTATTTGCTATTTATCATACTGATCAAAGATTTTAAATAAATTGTGTATTAGTAGTGTGTAGTTTAATTTGGGCCTTTATGAGGTCAGGTTTTTGAAATATGTTGAAATCCATCTCATTGTGTTCACAGCTTTGGCACATTACCTTGCTTAATCCATTATCGCATGTAACACCATTTCCAGGAACTTGCATACTTTGGAGTCAATTTGAAAAAGTTGTTGTGCCTTGAGTCAGACTTTCCTATCATTCTTTTAAACAACCCTTCAAACCCCCGTCACAACCTACTATCTAATGATCTCCCATGTTGGAGATTTTGAGTAAAGGCATACAGTGAAAGTCTAAAAAGGAGGAAAAGGATTAATTTCCTTCTTATTGCTCGTCTTGGAGAGGACTCGGGTGATGATTTTAGTAAAGTGTGTGTGTGTGTGTGTGTATATATATATATATATATATATATATACCACTCCAAATACATATAAAAGCATGAACATTTAAAATCTTAAAATAGGACTCCAGGAAATTGGGGAAGGGGAGTTTAAAAAAATGAATTTTGACAGAAAATTTATATTTTGTAAGATGGGTGAAGGACCATTCCAAATAATCAACCTTAAATAAATAGTAGACAGACATGTTACATAAAAACCTTAAAATTTTCATTGTTACTTTAGGAAATAATGGGGGGGGAGGGAATATAAATAGGTAAATAAGTTTTAAGGATAGTAGAAAATTTAAATTTAGCCGGCAGATTGAAGGACAACTCCGGATAAATGAATAAGTCTTGAAATTTGACTGTTCTAAGTTGTAATTGGACAATTGAGGGGGGGCTGTAAGGGGTTTAAAATTCCCAAGGTTAATGGAAACTCTTTCTTTTCGCTGTGGCAGAAAACTTAAATTAGAAAATAAAATAAAGGGAACAATGTGTGTGTGTGTGTGTGTGTGTGTGTGTGTGTGTATACACACACACCTGCTTGACAAATTTCATTTTTGCTAGCACATCGAGAAGTAGTTGTTTCTATTAGTCTTATAAATTTGGAACCCCTTCAAATGCCTTTTTACTAACTCATTCTAAGAATTTTTAAATTATAAGATTAATTTGGCTATCTGGAGTTGACTCTCTACTTGTCTACCAAATTTTAATTTTCTACCTCAACTCCAAAAGTTTTTTCTAAATATAGCTCTCCTCCATTTCAGAGAATTACATTTTAGAATCTAAAATTTTCCGACTTTGATGTTTATTTGGACTGATCCCTATACCTTCTTTACGAATTTCAGTTCTCTACCACACAGAGAAGCAGCAGAATGTTTTGGAAATGGGAAATGTTAATAACCTCCTCCCCAACCATTTTTCAACTCCCAATTAAAAATTTCAAATTTTAAGATTTATTTTGATTTCTTGAGCAGTCCTTTTACTTTCATTAGCAAATTTAAATTTTCTGCCTCAAAAAAAATCTACCCCCTCCCCTAATTCCCAGGGCCTCACTTTAAATTTTAAAATTTTCAGACTTCTTAAGATTATTTGGAGTGGTCCCTTTTAACTTCCTATAATTTTATTTTTCAAACATACCACCAAGTGGGTTGAAACCTAGCTGGGGCCGATAGATTTTTCTTGAGCAGCAAAACTCTATAGCACAACTTCCTTTGGAGGGGAAAAAAGCTATCGGTCCCATGTCAATTGTGGCATTTAAAAGAACCCTAGAAGGTAGTTAAAAAAACATTACCATGCAAAATTGGTATGCTCTTTAGCACTTGTTTATAGAATCATAATCAGTCAGTTCAGAAAGTGGAAGTTAAGCACCTCAAATAGATTAAAAAATGAAATAAATAGGGCTGAAGAAAGTAGATTTTGAGATGAAATTTACAGGTATTTGTGTGGAGATATATTAAGAAACCCTTTAGGGAAAAGCGTGGAACACATGTGGATTTTGGAACTTATTTTTAAAATAAATTATATAGAGCATACATAAATAAGCCAATGAACAACATACCCATTTGTACACTAAACTGGCATACAATAAAAATATACAAATTTTTAACTAGATTAAAGTCCCTCTACTGTTTTTTACTATTTATGATATGTACAGAAAAGCAGATTAGAGGAATTGTACTAAATTTTGTGCAAATGTGGATACACTTTCTCCATATTCTACCTTTCACATTCTTTTCTCATTTATGTAAATATACAAATAGCCCAAATGGATTTTAAAAAGCGAAATAGCTAATTATTTTAAATATATATCCTCTTTGCACCACATCATACTATCTGGCCGGTCTTTTCACACTTCAAGTGTGGGGAGAAGAATTTTAGATTGAATGAGGGTGGCTACAAAACATATTTTACAAAATTCCCTGACTTTCCCAGGTTTTCCAGGCAACATTTTTCAATTTTCCCTGAAAACTTTTTTCCAGTTGTAATGGTGGATGATGACTTTAGTTTTTTTTATTATTGCTCCCATATTAAAAAAAGTTTGTTTCTACTAAACATGAATGGTTTTATCAGTTATTTTAAAAATTAAAATGTTATTTTATTTAGGTGTTATTTTTTGGTTTAGTGTTTAGTTGCGAAATTAATGGGATATTTTAGACATATTTTTTAATTCCCTGACTTTTCCTTATTTTTAGTTAAATTCCCTGACATTTCCCTGTTTTCCCTGTCATCCAAAAATTCCCTGACTTTTCCTGGTTTTCCCTGTCTGTAGCCACGATGTTGAATTTACCCATATTTACGTGGCAGAAGAATAAGAAGCCATTTAGGGAAACAAAACTTCAGTACATACAGCTAGGATTCGAATGCCAATTGACAACCTCACCAGTGCTTCTTCATAGAACCCCACAAACACTTTTAAGTTGACGTAGAAGGGGAATGCATTTCATCATGCTCATAACATGAGTAGTTTTAAGAAAAACTTATTTCACACTAAAAATTTCAAAAATTGCAAAAGTTGAGGCTTAAAACTTTCGAAAATGTAAAATAAAAACCTATTATGTGACATGCATAATAATTCTGCAAATGAAAAGTACACAGAACCAAAAACTAACGCCATTAAACAGATGTGCAAGTGTTGCCAACACAAAATATTTAATTTCTCTGGATAATAGAATTAAAAGTTACAATAATTGTTCTACAGGCAAATAATTGTTGATTTCGATCAACGCGCCTTTATCGATGGTTACACAAATGACTGACTGGTAGCAAACAAAGATACAAACTTACATGATTACCTATAGGTTACCCACTTTGGTTTCTGCGTGGTCTAAGGCACTTTTCTTACATTACATTAGGCTAGAGTGTCAATGATAAGGAGATTGTGGTTGAATCCTGGTTGGGTGTAGTGAGGGTGATTTTTCCTAAATAGTTTATATCTATATATCTTCATCTCTCTCTATATTTCTAACTATATCTCTCTCTATATAATATATATATCTTTATCTCTCTCCCCCTCTCCGAATGTGCAATACAAAAATTTGGTTAACAAATTGTATCTCCCTTTAAATGGCGTACTGATGATCAAATTTGGCAAAAGAGGGACAGAAGTCAATATGAAGACTAGTTTTCTTCATATATTTAAGTTAAGCCAATCACATTCTAAATATTGACAAAAATAACTTTAATTAGAATGCAGATAGTAATCCTCTTTTTTAAGACTTTGCAAGGACCTGTTATAAAATGTAATAAGACAAAAAGATAAATTTTTAACATAATATAAAGTCCTGAATAGCATCAACTAAACAGAGAAATCCATGCCGAAATCAGCTGTCTTTAATAATGGTCTAGATGTCAATATTCTTTTTAAAATAGCAAAATTAATAAATTTGTAGATGTGTACACTTCCACAGGGAAAGAAAAGTATTTATTTTAAAAATGTTTATCAGCCTGGTGGTATCTGATTGTTTGAAAATGAAAAAAGACCAAAAAATTACACAACTATTTTCTGGTATCTAAGTGGCAGCAAACCTAATTTAAATGAGTGTTCAACTTTAGAGATTATCCGTTTTCATACTAATCTTAATTGTTGGTGCATACTGTGTGTTTGTGCGTCTTAAATCCCTGTGATATGTAAGTATGTACATAGTGCATGGCTTTATTTGCAATATAAATAACTATATTTGGTATGAAGGGAAGATTGGACATCTTTTTTAACATGATAATAAAACAGATAAAATGGAAACTGAAATATCTGGGAATTCTATTGTTGACTAAGGCCTGTATGAAAGAACGATGCTGAGCAGGGCCAAAGTACTGACAAAGTACAAGAAAAGCATAAGCAAAGCACAGGCTAAGCACGGGCTAAGTCTGGCAAGCAGTCACGTGATAAAATCATCCACAGAGGTACACAGAGGTACCACACCCCAGCGAGAAATAAAATTATCTACATCAAATGCTTTCTATAGTGACAATTTTGCTCGAAAAGTTAACAAACCTGTTCATAAACGCCCAAACATTTCTAAAAATGGCGGAAAAACATAAACAACCTTTTAACAAGGACGAGCGAATATATTTATTGGAGCAAATCAAGACTCACGCGATTATAGAAAGTAAAAAATTGGATATAGGGAGTTGTTTTCATAGCTGCAAAGAAGAGGGCGTGGGAAGAAATAACCAGGAGTTTCAACTAAACTGGTAACTACCAAAAGGTGAGTGGTTTTCGTAGGCCTTTCATTTGAATCTGTTATGCTATACCGATAAATATCAATAAAAAAATTGGTTTATTAATAAAATTAATTGCTAGTAAAATAAAATCTTTCAAGTTCTTCACGTTCGTGGTACACTCTAAGCTTAGCCTCGAAACAGCTTGCTTTCATTTACGCACAAAGATCAACTATATAGTATGATTTTGGTTGGAAGAAAAGTAGAAGTTAATTAAGTTATTCAAACAATTTTAATATTTTCTTATATTAAGTCATAAAAAATTAGGGAGGGGGTTCACAAATTACGAGCATTCAAAAAATGTATCTCTTTGTCATTATAAGCTACATTAAAAAAAGTATTTTTACTAGTAACACACACAATCTAATGTTTAGACCTACATTATTATGATGGTTTATATGAAAATGTAGGCCTAAATATCAAAATCTCAGAAATGCTTAAATATCCATAAAGATACAAGTCGGGTACCAAACCTGAACAATACAATTTAGGCGATTTTTTCCTCCTTGAAAACCTCCAAAATCACCAATTTTATACTACCTAGTATAACACTCACAATAATGCAGTAAATCCACTACTAAGTTCAAGATTATGTCTTAAAAAACTTTATCAGGCCTATAGTAACTAGGCCGAAGTGACGCAGAAACAAATATTGTTTAAAAATCTGTAAAAATTTACCCATAGTTTTAAATTTTTTATTTGGCATCTTAAGTTAAATATATTTTAAGCCTTTTATATGTTATGGTGCTTAAGCACCATTCCCGAAATCTTTCTCAATCAAACAAAAGTATTTAATTATTTAACCAGCTATTATTTTTATGTGACTTATTGACTAGTAATTTATTTTGAAGGGAAGATCACATTACATTTACCTTGCAATCAAGCCTTGAAATACAGGGTTAATATTTGAAAGCATAAAAAGTTATTCCCTACTCTTAACTCTCATGTAAGGCTGTAGTACAGGTCAGTCTTCTAAGGCCTAGCCCAGTTTTATTCTGAATTATCAAATAAGTTTTGTTATGTTATGTTAACACATATTGAAATAAGTAGCCCACATTGCAATGGTACCTACACAAAATTAGTCACACATAACCTGCATTTTCTCTTGTAAATATTAATAGATAATAAGTTTATCACTGTTATTACACTCATAAGAGCATGGGAAATGCAATTATATACCAAAAGTTTTATTATTAACTAGATTTATATCTATAAAGTTAATACATTCACTAATGATCATTTTTTTACGCTTATACTTATTCATATTGAGTATAATATTAGTGACATTATTCATGATTATGCATAAAACATGTATTTATTTTTAAATCTTTCAATAAATCATTATTTAAGTATCATCCGATTCAGCATATTTTTAGAGATTAATAATGGTAGCAATAAAATTGTGAATTAATGTTATTTTAGAAAAAAGTGGCCTTGATGTGAATAATTTTGTGTAACATCCTACCGAACCCAATTGTCAGTAGTTTTATAAAACTTTGTTAATATCCGTTTGAAAACCGGAGCGGCACCACCTGGATGTTCAGCAGGTCGAGGAGCTGCACCGCCTAGAGATGGAGCGATTGCGTCTCAAGATGGAGTTTGACACAGAGATGCATCACGAAACTCTCCAGGTGACGAAAGTAAAGCGTGAGCGAGAGAGTCACCAAAACCAAAAAAATTCATCGCGCGCAACTTCAAAAGCTGTAAAGGCAGCAACCTCAAGTGTCTCTTTGCTATGCTTTACTTCTTAGCTTTTATATTTATATTCTTCAAAATTAGGTTCCTTATTTAGTTTTTTTTCACTTTCTAAAATACTTGTTTTGGTCAAAAATATAGCTCTTCTCACTTTTTCCGTCATTTCAGCATTTTTTTTAGTTCTTAAGCTTAAAACTTTTCCATCTCAGCACTGTAAATTTTCAAAAGAAGCTAACTGTAAAATGATTTAAGGTCATCTAGTTCACTGTAGCACTCTAAAGGACAATGAATTTAACTTCCCTGTGGAATGCAAGAAATCCAGTATCCTGGCCATAAGCAATCAACCAATATTTGTGATATATTTTATGAATATAGTTATAATTTTGGTCTACAAATACTATTATACAAATAAATGGTACAGTGCACTACACACTAATCTGTTCACAAATTAGTTTAATCAATATCTATGACCTCATTTTTTTTAAATGACAAAATCACAGAAACTGTTAGTTTTATAAAAAAAAATATATTTCAGGTAGAGGTTTTTTTTAAATATTACTTTAACATAGCAATAAGTTATTTAACATCTCGAATAACAGCATGATATGATTAAAATTGTAAATCTCTGCAAATGTAAAGTACCCTATAAGTAATTTTCATTTGAAAATGTAAGTTGCCATTTTGTCAATCACATTAAACAGTGTCTAGATTTGAAATTTATTAAAAATTGTTAGTTGATTTGGAGAAAATCCATTTTTCTCTTCTCACCCTTAAGTAAACTATCCTTTCACCCTTTCTTTAAGGGATTAATAGATAGTTCCAAAAACTCCTCTTAGAAACCCCTTGTTATTAAGATTAAACCTAATTGGTAAAATGGATTATGCTCTAATCCCAGTAAAAACAGAGTGAATTGCAAAAAAATGTATTACATTTTCATGATGGCTATAAACGGAAAAATTAGTGAATTAAAATACTTGGCTAAAACATAATAATTTTGTGCTAAAATAACCTATAAAAATTGTTTGTTTATTAGTGTATAAGATTTTATTTTTATTTGTAATCAATATTTAAAAAACTTGTATATTAGATGAAAAGGTGTTCAAGTATTACATAAGAACTAGTAGGGGTGTGCAAAGCTTCCAAACTTTAACATTAACTTCGACCATTATAAATCTTCACCAATAACGATCAATTATTGTCATTCTGAGCTGTTATGTACAATACTAGTGTAATTATATTGATTTGGATAAATCTAAATTATGTAAAAAGTCATGGATGAAGGTAAATTTTATTTAAAGTAATATATGTAGAGTATCCTTTTAAGATTCATCCATGAAGAAACATGCGCTTCTCAGAAACAATGTGAAAAGGATTTCACCACTAAAATATATTTTTGATGCCATCTTTCTTGTTAAAAGAATAACTGTGTCAATTCTTGTTAAAGGGAACAACTTCATAGTATTTGGCAGAAGACACCATTTCTCTATACCAATAAGAAGCTAGCCTTCACAGAACCTGTCGCCAGGACTCTTTCTATTAGTTGAATTTTACACTGTTGATGAAGGGAGAGAAAGGCAAGGGGTATGTTATATATAAACCAATGTGCGTATGTTTAAGGCATCTCCGGGACCAAACATCTACACCAAGAGCTCGCTCACGCACAAGTCGGTCTAACACAGTATAATATAAATCACATCAATATCACAAGTGTGCAGTTATATAAATCATTTAATTGAAATATGTACAAGTAATTTACAGGTGTAATTTAAATAAACTGTGTGTGAAATAACAGCCATCAACATTTCTTTCTCTTTAATTATATTAATATACCGATTTTATTAGTGCTCGAACACGGAGCTATAGACAGCTGATTAAACGTATATTTTCCGCACAGTGGTGATAGGCGCTCGATCACGGAGCTTTAGACAACCTATACATCATCACAGCATTATACCAGGGAATTAATCCGTAGTGATCAATCGACGCCCAAAGCGGGGCGGTTGATCACATAGTGTTTACAATTGACGCCCAAAGAGAGGCGCGACAAATACATATAGTTACACTAGACAATATCCATGTATAAAAATTCTAAATTAATTTAAATAAGTTATGCACAACTTGATTTATTAGAATTAAACTAAATATCACTAACAATTGTGTAATAAAACATTTTCAAGTAATTTAAGTGCATAAGCTATATAAATAACAAAAATCTATTTTTTCAAGAATAACACAACCAACGAAAAAAATATTCGAACCTTTATTTGGCTTTGAGAATATTTCATATTTTCAATTCGAGTTCGCTTCGAATTGAAAAAGTGGACTACACACACACATAATACACACATATTTGATTTTTGGCCATTTTGGACCACCTAAACTCCTCTTGTTAAGCAAAAAAAGCAAAAAAAGCACCCTCTTTCTTAACTAAAGTTTATATATATATAATGATCACAGGAATAACCATGATTTCTTATGCAATTTATAAATTGCTGCTAATTATTAATGAAAAGAGGTGTAAATTAACGGTGCTAAATAATTCACAATAAACACTTTTTTACAATTAATTTAAATTAATTGTATTATACAGCTAAAGTTTGAAAAGAAATTATATACATTTTAATTTCCCACTCGACAACTATTAAAAAAAAAAGCTATGTGCCCTTGTCCATTCTTGCCCCTCTCTCTCGTACATAGGCCTAAGCATTGTTCCGATTCCCCCCTCTTAGCAAAAATAAGCACCCCTCTAAGGTGCTTAGATAGTACCTGAATGCCCCCTAATATATTATCTTTAAAGCTTGTATTACTAATTTTATTCAAACTTTTCATTTCTTTTTGTATCATTATTATTAATTTTGTCCACTCAACAGCAATGTAAGAAACTAGCTTCTACTGGCACGTTGAAAAAGTTGATTAGTTTGGCCACATCTACACTTTTTCTCTTAGCTCACACGATCATCTGGTGCTCTATCAGTGGTATGTGCATTTTCATAAATGATAATTGTGTGAAAAATATAATAAAAAATAAAAAAAACCTATGTACACACTTTCTGGAGAATATTTTATGTTGTATTGCGATGTTGAATTGTTTGTAAATATATGCTAATGTTTTTATTGTTATTTGTTCTTTTTATACAATTCTCTTTTCACTTAATGACAATTTATAACCTTTTTTTATTAGTGCTACTTATGTGTGTGTACTTGAATTCAATTTTAACCTTGCTTTTATTTTTGCAGTATTTAATAACTCTAGTTTTCGTGGTAATAAATCAAGGTATGCTCTTAAACAAATTGTGTGCTTTTTAAAGTAGTCTCCACTCCAGTTTCCAGTCTTTAATTCACCAAACGATGCTTGACAGTGTATATTTTTATGTCACAACCTGATCATGTTATGGACTAATAACACTAATGTACTAGAGGTGGGTAGGTTTAATTTGGAGGAAGTGTAACAGTATTTGTGTGGGGCAGAATGGAGAAACCACTCCACTAAGATTTGAAATCATCAGCAGCCCAGTCTATTATGAGTGACACCTTGAACCATTCGACCACTGGATCGGAAGCCAGTGTACTATAATATTAAGTATATAATTGATCACGGACTAAACCAAGGAGTCTCACCAAAATACTTAAGTTCTGGTTCCCCCTATAAATTTTTTAAGAATCGGATTTAATAAAATATAAGTTTCCGTTCTTTTCGTTTCTTGATTAGGTTATGGGTATTAAAAAAAAAAATATTAACTAATTTTAGTTCCATTATAATATTTGTAAATGGAACATAATTTATCACAAAATATGTTATGTACATAAAAAATAAAAACAATGTAGAGGCTTGATAACTGCAGAATTTATTTATGATTCAGGAAGTCATATGAACAGATCATTTTAATTCAGTTTTGTTTATCAGAAATCCAAAGAATAAAATTATGTATAATTTTTTTTAATAATTTATTTTCTTAATGATTTATAAAAAAAATGTTACTATACGCATGTTTTCAATTATTGAAAAATGATATATAAATATAATATATCTAATGCTGGTTTGAAGCAGCAAAGTCGGCTAAAAAGACATATAGGCAAATAAAGAAAATGGTTTAAATCCATTCAATTTTAGTTTGTCTAAAAATGTATATAAGCTTTCATGATGTATGTGTCAATTACTAACACATTATCTCAAATGTTGGCTGCAGTATACACGGATTCTTACAAGGATGTATATTCACAAATTAAGAAAAATAAGGATTTAGAGGACTGATTAGGTATGTTTTCAATACAAAAGTAAAAGACAAGTCAACAATTCTGTTGCATAGTAAGATTTTACTAAGACAAAAGATATTTATGAAATTTGCAAAATATAGCCTTAAAATGCCTCGTGTAAAAACATCTACTGAAGCATACACAAGATGTGAATTGTTTCATCACAGTGTGAAAACATATTTTTTGTAATGCCACACAAGGCCAGTAGAGATAAGACACTTGTGATGTAGGCACGGCCAGTGAAGACAAGACCCTGGTGGAGCAGGTCTGGCCAGTAAAGACAGGAACCTGGTCGATTAGGTCCGGGCAGTGAAGACAAGACCCTGGTGATGTAGATCCGGCCAGTAATGTAGGTCCAGCCTTTATCTTCACAACATTTATACAAATGAATATAATAAATAAGTCCCAACATAAACATACTCAACCTACACATTGTTTGCCCATAATCCCTTATGTAAATTCATCTTATACTACAAAAGTCAAATAGTTCATTTTGTAAATATTAACTTAGATTCTAATTTATAATCGAATGAAAAGTTACCTAGTAGGGTTTGACCAAGTTAGCCAAATAGTTACTGTAATGAAGGTTAGGTTAAGCTAGGCTATAAAGAACTTTATATAATATTTTGACATTATTACGCCTCAAAATATATTTATATCATTTTTTTAAATATCTTAATTCCGGTGGGTGTGTTAGTTAGGATCTTAACTACCTTTTCAGTTAAGTTATAATGTAGCCTTGTGTGAGTTAGCTGTATGTAAAATAGTTAGTGGATGTGCAGAGAAGTTTTCGTTTGAATAGGTCTAAGAAAAGTAATTTAACCATTTACAAAATCCTAACCTTCATCAAATTCTATATAAATTACAAAATAATAAACCTACTAGGCTACTTGCTTCAATAATATAGGCCTATCATTAAAGTAGACCAACTAGTGAAATATTTGAACTGTTAATCAGCAAACACAATGCTATAAAAAAATGCCTAGAAACTTAACTGTGTATAATACATATATAAAAACCAACATAATATGAGGTAAGAATTATACAATAAATTAAATTAGTGGTTCCCTCTCAAAAACAAACACGTCATAACATAAGTTCTTTTTTAGTTTGGTAATATTAAAAATAACAGTTTTAAACAAAAGTATTTATATTGAAATATTAGGCCTACCTGTAATCTTCCCATGGCATAAAATCGTAGCTCAATTAGTAGTCGCTGTATTGGAAGAGGTGGAAATCTTCATCGTGGGTTAGTAATATCCAGTCCCAACTTAGGCAAGAGATCCTGGCAAACAACTTCCTTCGAAAATTGAAATATTCGACGAAATTCATCATCAGAATAAACCTGCAAAGGATTCTCTAAATCTCTTACATGCCTACAAGGAATTCTCACCACTTCATGATCTTCTTCCTCTACAAAATCGTCAAAAAATGTATAAAAAAGAAGCATCATCTAGATGATCTAGACCTGCTAGTATTGTCGTGAAAAGAGCTGTCTCGATCGTCTATGCGCGCAGCGCCATATTGTGGAAATATCCTCAAAGTATGGGCAAAGTATAGCCAAAGCAAGCTAGGAACCAGACTTTGGCGAGACTTAAGATATTACATCATCGGTCGTCCTATCACGAAGCTTATACTTTGCTTAGACTTTGGCCGTGCTTAGCATCATCCTTGCATACAAGCCTAAGAGCTGTGTGAGGATCACAGAACCCGTGCTAGAACTGGTGATTCATCACATTCCTCCGCTTTTAATACAGACAACATTTGTGCAGAAGAAAAGAAGTATGAAATGTAAAACAAAACACAATTGGCTGAAGCATGAAAAAGGAAAAATTAGTTGTAATTCCTATGTTTCTGTTAATAGTATAAGAGTTTACACAAGATACAAGTGATAGCAATGCTATGTGGGAAATTTCCTAGCATATTAATTTGACACTGTTTGAATCATGGATTGGAACTAACAAATATCAACAACGTTGTTGGTATCAAAGCAAAGAAACATTTCAAAGCATTTATTAACATATTACATGCATATGCATTATTTAATCAAGTCTCCTAATAATACAAAAGAATTATAGTTGTTGAGTCAACAATTCACTAAATAAAATTGGATCAATACTACAAGGTGGCTACAAAACATTTTTTTACAAAATTCCCTGGATTTTCCAGGTTTTCCAGGCAACATTTTTCAATTTTCCCCGACTACTTTTTTCCAGTTTTAATGGTGGATGATGATGACTTGTTTATTTATTATTGATCACATATTAAAAAAAGTTTGTATCTACTAAACATAAATGGTTTTACCAGTTTAAAAAAAAATTAAAATGTTATTTTATTTAGGTATTATTAAATTTTGTTTTAGTGTTTAGTTGTGAAATTAATGGGATATTTTAGACAAATTTTTTAATTCCCTGAATTTTCCTTATTTTTAGTTAAATTCCCTGACATTTCCCTGTTTTCCCTGTCATCCAAATTTCCTTGAATTTTCCGGGTTTTCCCTGTTTTTAACCAACATATACTATTAGCTGTGAGGATGTTATTTTGCAGTTATGAAGAGTTAAATCCATTTGGAACTTCTGCCGGGCATTAATAACTTACTTTAAGGATGAAGTCAATGGCCCAACACAAAATTTTATTGAAAAATTAAAATGTTTGGGAATGTTTATCAGAACGGGTTCAAAATAGTTTTTGAGTGATATGACGCATGTGAAAAACTGATGAATCTTCCAGAAGAATTTCAAGGGATGTATATTCTTATATTCTGATTAAGGCTGATAAGCTTATACATAGTAGGCACACATTAAGAATTATTGAATCAATGAAATCCATACCAGATGAAAGAGTAAATTAAAGTATAAATGCAGCTAAGAGTGGGTAATTTCATGGTGTGGAGTTTACTGACAAGCCGCGACACCAATCGTTAAATCGATTATATTTATTTTGAGCAGAATTATGTACAATTTAATAGTTATATGTATCACAAAAACTTCAAGGCATGGAGGCAGTGATGATTGTCAAGGAGAATATTCCAAACTTTTTAAGGATTTTGAAATACTGAACTCAAACTTATGGCCAAATAATATGGACATGACAAGTGTTGAGGACTTCATAAAAATTGTTGCAGCCGCTTCAGAACAAAAATTAAAATAAATGTTTTGAATGGATTTTTAGACTATTTTGAATGTAGAGGAAGACATTTACCAGTCTCTTAAGCCTCTGATTGTTTAAAATCATTTTGTTATATTTCTTCCAAGTGTGTATGTGGTTTTAGTGTATTGATCTAAATAATCACTCCATTTTAATGTTACTTCGAATGAGGAAAATGACAGCCCTGGGGCTTCCCCCCCAAGACTACACCACTGAGTACAAGGTGTGGGGAACATATGTAAAGATTTAGTTTTATCTGGATTGATGGTTGCACAAACCCCCATGATAGCATAAATTAAATAATCAATACTTGTAAAGGTGATTTTCCTCTTTAATTTAGAATGAAACGGATATTTCATAATTGTTGCAATAGTTCTCGTATATGCGCTAAAATTAATATTTAAAAACTACAACTAAACTAACTAAAAAAAGTATTGAGTAATAGGATTGAATAAAAACATTAGACTAAAGATTGTGGATTTTTTTTATCACTGCGTCTTGCTACTTGTTCAGTTTACACACAGACACACACACACACACAAATAATTAAAGTTAAAATTTAATTCAATCAATATATTTATAATTCTGCACTTGGAGCCAATAGGCCAATATTTAATGTCAAATTACAATGTTTTAAGCCGACTATAGTTGTGTGCTAACACAGTAAGTAAAGTGAATTACCTCCATGATTCATAATGAACTACTGAACTTAATGACTCTTGTATGAGTCATGTTGCAAGAAATATACCAGAAAGCAAACAGCACATATTTTATTTAAAAGAATGTTGTAAAACTAGTAAAGTACATTACTAATCAACAAGTGTCTGAAACAATGTGATGTAACTAGGAAGTTAATTATTACCAATATGACCAAAAAATAAATTAATTTTGGTGTATGTAAATGGCATTACTTCAATGTTAATGATGAGTACAATATTCATTAATTTATTGACCAATCAGGTATAACTAAACAGGGTGTCAAATGAGTTGGAGAAACAAAAATTAAATGACTTTTTGGTGACCTTTCTTGACCACTAAATTCTTTCGGTAAACGGTTGAACATTATATAATGCATATATAGGCAAAATGCACTCACACGCAACATTAAACTTTAACTAGATGGTGAACGTTAGCCTTGTCCTTGATATCACAGTAAAAACAATTGCACAGCTTGTGGCTAGTGCATGGCATCATAGGTAGTGGGTGGCTTGAAATTCGACGCATTCACATTGTTACGATGCGCGGGAAACTCAAATAAAAATATTTTTGTTAGTTTACGAATAAAATATTGAAAATTCGTGACTTTTCAGGGACTTTCATCGCCTCTTTTGCAATTAGTAACTTTTTTGTGACTTTCATTATCCAATAGAAATTCAAGGGGTCCAAAAGCAAATGCACGAATGCAATGCTCACTACTACTCACTTTGTAAGATGTCATCTTGTCTTATGTTTTGAAATATTAATCCGAGAATATACAAAACTATAATACTACACGTTGTTCTTTACATATGGAATGTGGTCTCTCACTCTGTACCAAGAGAATAGATTTAGAGTCTTTGAGAACAAAGAGCTGAGAAAAAAAATTGGGGCTAGGAGTGATAAGCTAATTTAGGAGAATGGAGAAAGCTACATAATGAACTTCATGGATTTATAATTAATATAAAGCTGCTTTAACAACCTTTGTGTTCTTAGGATATTTCTGTCTTCTAGTCATTGTATTAATAATGAAAATTGAGTGATTGTAATCATCAATACTTACTTACTTACCCTATGGCATTAGGAACTCGGAAGTTCATTGCCGCACTTACAAAAGTATGCCCCATATCCCTATCTTGAGCAAATTTTATCCAGTCTATCTCATTATACCCTATTTCTCTCAGGTCTATCAAAAATTAAATCCTCCCGTCTAGGTCTTCTCAGTGTTTTTTTCCCATTGGGTTTGCCATTCAATACCTTTAACGTGGTTTTAGATTCTCCCATTCGCGCTGCATGACCTGCCCATCATAGCCTGCAAGATTTTATAACCCTTAACAATGGCTGGTGATGAATACAAGGTATGCAGCTCATCACTGTGTAGCCTCCTCCACTCCCCACTATCTTCATCAGTTTTTTTTACCCAATATCTTCCTAAGCACCTTGTTTTCGAACACCCTAATTTTTTTTCCATTATTTACGGTTAGAGGCCATGTTTCACATCCATATGGAATAACCGGTAAAATTGTGGCTTTGTATAACCATGGACAAAACAATGTTTCCTTCAAACATACCATATTGAACCACACCAAATTGTAGATCTCTAAAAAATTTGTGTAACAACATTTTTAACGTGTAAGTTATCCATTTATTTTAAACTTGTCTGCAACATGTGTATGGTCAAGTTGTTGATGCATTTTTAATTTCATGTTAATTGTTTATACATGAAAATATGTTTTTCCACCTGAAGTAAAGCCTAATCATACATTTTGAATGTACTTTCATAGAATACATCTACCAACTTATTAACTGTTTGGATTATAATATTTAATTCTTTAAATATAAATCTCTAGAGCAATCTATCTAAATCTTAACTTTTAAATTATTTAGCTTTAGGTTTCATTTGGAATGAAGACTGTGACCGAACAGTTTATATCTGTATCTTTTGTGGAGAATTCCTGAGCAATCAAACAATGGTTCTGTGCAAAATGAAGCGACATCTAACCAGTAAAAATCTTGGTGAGTCCCAAAAACCATAGGCCCGATCATATTATTTTGAATTTCTTTTAAAGTTAGAAAAGAAGACAGCAACTAAAATAGAGAAAAGGGTTTAAGTTTTAGATAATGCACTTGAGGTATCATTCAAATTTCCAAAGTGCTTTCGTCCAATAATATTATAGGCCAATGTATTGCTGAAATGTATAGCGACATCGGTCAAAATGTTGTTGGAAAAATCAAAGTCAACAAGTGATTTTCTCTGCAAGTGGATGAGCACTATAGAGGAATATACTTATTGTCAACTACATCTCAATATTAATCATTTTCATTTTTTTATCTAAATTTAATAGAAAAATGTATTATATTACATCATTTATACAAGTGTGGTGTGAAATTATTGTCTTCAGCTAAGTGTGCCCTGAAGTGAAAAAGGGTGGGGATCCCTGATCTAGAAGCTATTTGGAGTGGTCCTCACTTGTAAATATTTTTTTTTACCCTATCTGAATATTTCTTGAAATTTATGACCTTGTAAACTATTTAGAGTGGTCCTCTTCCAGCTAATATTTGGAAATTGGATGCCTCTAGAAGCTATGTGGAGTTTGGTGCAAGGCCATCTTTCAGCTTCTTAGCCTTGACCAGAGGTGGCCAAACAGTCAAGCGCGATCTACCAGTCGACTGGGGTCGCTAGTTTGATCAATCACTTTGCCAATCAATTAAAAAAGAGTGAGAAATAATGAAAGAAAGGTTTTGCAGATTTTTCCCTAATCACATTAAAAAATTGAAATATCAAAACTGTCTGACTGATGATCATTTACAATCCTGCCTTCGTTTATGAGAGAATAATTATGAACTCTCAATCAACAAACTATCCTAAGATTATTCGGTGTCACGCATCAATTTCAAAGTCAAGTGTTTAGTGAGAAAAACCTTTTTAGGGAAATTATGTATTAATGGTTTGATGAAAAACTCAGTTTCAGTGTATGAAAGGACTATAAGTCTTAATATGCAATATAGTTTTACTATCAAAACACAAAATGGGTTATAATTTTTTACCACTGAAACAAAGTTTAACCCTATGGTTCTGTAGTAAATCACAAAGGATTTTTTTTTTCTATGAAGTAGATCCCTAGATCAAAAAGTCAGGCCAATCCTGGTCTGGAATATCATTTAGGGGAGTGAAATAAATATAGAGGGGGATAATTTATTCCAAGGGAGGGAATTATTTCCAAGAGGGGGCTATGCTTCCTGCTCTTCCCTCCTCCCAGTTCAATTACTACTGATTACACGTCACAATGCAACAAAAAACTTTGGTAAGATTCTGGTAGGAATAAACTTGTAGGTATATAAAATAAAATAAAAATGTATGGCAACATCAGTATTATTTTACTATATTATTGTTACTTAATAGATATTGTTAAGTTCTATAAAAGGTGGCTGCTGCTCACACAACTTGACACATGCATGTACAGTACAGTATCAAATTAAACTCGAAAGTTCAATGCCACACTTACAAACATAGGCTTACGGTATGTCACTTATCCCTATCTTGCAATATTACTACACAGTTCCTCTCACTGCACCCTCTCTATTTCAGGTCCATTCTAGAATATAATCCTGCCATTTACGTCTAGGTCTTCCCAATGGTCTTTTCACATTGGGTTTGATGGCGAATACCCTGAAAAAAGGTTCTAGATCCACCCATTCACAATGCATGCCCTGCCCACCATAATCATTATCCTAATAATGCCTTGTGATGAGTACAGGATATGTAATTAATCAATAAGTAACCTCCTCCACTTCCCAATAACCTCATCCCTTGTTCAACCAAATATCTTCTTGAGAAGCACCTTGTTTTCAAACACCCTACTTTTAATCGGCATGCGCGGTAAGAAACCACCTTACAAATCCATAGAAAACAACCGATAAAGCTATTGTTTTGTATATTCTGGGTTTTACATTCCTTGATAGCAGGCAATATGTTAACAACTTAGGCCTACTGATTGAGTAATAGCATGCAGTACGGTACCAGATATTTAAATAGTTTTGCTAAATGATTTAAATATCAAAAGATTGGTTTTTTCTATGTGAAACTGAAATTTCATTTGCGTGCTAACACCCCCCTCCCCTCCCCCTTGATTAAATAGGCAAGACACTTTGATCATGTTAATGCTAAAAATAATAACAATTTGTGTGATTTTATGAGAATTTAATATGAAATCAAGTTAGAGAAAATATTTATACAGGTAAGGTAGTTTACTGATACCTTTAAACAGAGTATCTTAATAGGTATTTTAAAATTACCAACAGATAACGAAATTGCCGAGTTTATCCTTATACTTATAATTCAAGCATTATTCTCGGTTTTCCTGACCAGTGGCAACCCTGTTTCAGTACACAGTAATACTAAATTACATGTTTCCCCTGGCAGAATGTATGCCTATGTTATTCTCAGTGTTGAAATATTTGCTTAAGGTAGTTGAAAATTTCGATAGGCTTATGCCTAATTTGGTAATTTTAAATAACATTTAACAGCATGGAAAATATGAGGTGTACATGACAATTAATGCGAAAATGATTGGAACTAGGCCCTATATAATATTTATGATGCAACATCAGTAAACAGTGCGGTTGTAAAAATATTGCATATCGAACATGGAGTGAAAAGACAATGTGTCCCCTCCTTCCATGCATTAGAGAATAAAGTTTCGCTTTTAAATTCCATTCAATTAGGCCTAATCTTTATTAAAGAGGTTGATTACTTGGAACTAGTTTTAAGAAGGTTTTTAAATAGTATTTTTAGTATAGGCCCTACCTAGTTCAAAATTTAGACTTATGATTTAAAACATTTAGGCCTTATTTGAAGGTCCCTTTAATTTAGAAATTATTGGGGTCTAGAGGTTTTTTATAGGGGACCTGACCTACATGAATGATTACGCCAATGAGGCGGGGAACATTTTAGAGGTAATTTACCAGCATTTTCATGGGAGTGGCAAAACATTTAGGAAAAAAACACCCTCAATAGACCCGACCAAAAATCAAGCGCTAATCCCCCCAATATCACCAGGTCAATCTAACACAACAGTGAGGCCTTAGACATTTCGGCCACTGAAGCAGGTTGTACTATGATGTAGGCCTAGGACAATGGTATAGATATTTATTGAAATTTTTAGAGAGAGTTTGAGAAAAATTATAAAATAAAATTAGGACCATTGACCTATCAATTTAATTTTTTTAATCAATTATTAGCCATTGAGTATAATATGAGAAACAGGGTTAATTTTTCTTAGACCTATATTTATTCAAATTTTAAGTTAAGTTGATTACATAGATTTGCCCGATTGACAAAACCACACTACTTAACACTGAATTACAAGGGTTTAGCAGATTGGTGTCTGAGGTTTGGAAGCAGGTGTACGAACTGTAGTATAAGAGAAGGCCTATAATAGTCCTATCAATGACATACGTAGACTAGTTCTGAAACATTAAAAGGATATTAGTAAGTAGCCCTACCATATCAAATATAACTTATGTCTATGAACAATCATAACTCTCTTTATTATAAAAAAATGTTTAAATTTTAACTTATTTAAGACACCAATGGCAGCATAGTTCCACCTCAAGCCTAATGCCCTGATCAGTCACCCACTTCACATGTCACTTGAGGAAGCCATTGTTAGTAGCATAAAACTGAGGCCTAGTTAGTGATGTAAATGTTATATGTTTTAAATTTTTAAAACTAAAAAGTAGGCATAGTTTAATATTAGTTTGTTTATATTGGGTGGAATTCTAAACCCAAAATAAAGAAACGAAGTACACTATAGAACTGGCACCAGTAGGATATTGGAACCGCCAAATTGAAGGCTGTGACATTCCCATCACTAATGCCAGGATCACGATCAACTTAACGTAACGTAATGTAACGTTCACTTAAAGTTAACTTAACTTATGTGTGATCACAATCCACTTAACTTAACGTAACAACTCGAGCCAAACATATGCATTCTCGAGTATGATCTGTGGTTTTGTACTATTTGTAAAGTGATGATCTGTGAATGTTTACAGTATTCAATCAAAATAATAAATATCTGTTATTAAACTTTTTTGATAAATTTAGTTCCCTATTTTAGTTTAATTATTTTGTTTCAATGTCTGATCACTAGAACTTATGCTAAAGAGTAAACATTGGTCATAATACCAACAAATGAATTACTAAATAGCCCTGTTGACGTCACTCGCTTAATGATTGGCTGGCTAGATCACGTGATACCCTTCAAGTAACGTAAAGTAAAAGACCTCCCAAGACATCTCTTACGTTAAGTTAACTGCAAGTCAACATTAAGTTAAGTGAATCGTGATCGCTTCCATTTAACACACGAAAAGGTCCTTTATGTTAAGTTATGTTAAGTTAACGTTAAGTTGATCAGGATCCCGGCATTAGTTAATAACACCTAATCTGAAGTTTGTTTAACTGTTCAGTTGCACAACAGGAACTGTTATGTCACTGTGTGCAGTAAAAGGCCCAGGCCTACTATGGGGTCTGAGCATAGTTTTATTAGCCTACCAATCAATGTGTTTAAATATTTTAAAAAATCAATGTTTGACTTAAACTTTATAAACCAATGAAAATTAAGAAAATATAGTTGTTATAATGTGTGTGATAATACAGTATAGGCCTACCTTCTGCTAATAAATTTGTTTTATTTTACAGCCGGTAGGCATTACTGTATTGTGCGTCAGAATTTTGGGACAATCTAGTTCATGTAGTTACCGGTCACCCTCCATTTTAAACTATAGCTATTTATTACTTGCCTGAATCTAATAAACCTACCTAAATAAAAATGAAAGATACAAAACGGACTTTGAGCTAATGGCCGATTACCTTATTGCGTCCAATTAATAGCATTTAAATTTTTCTACACACGCCAGCTGGCCACCAAAACACCAGCTACATAACAATTAAATATAAAGAGAAAGGGATTATTTCTTAATTACGTTGGATTTGTGTTCTAGACTTCGTAAATTGTATGGATTTATGTCACAGCAGCAACTATGTGAAACGTGAAGCCAACTTCGGCTTAAAATTGCTTTATTAAAATGTATAAAATATATGAAAGAAGGAATAGAAATAGTATGGCAGTGAGTGCCTTCAAAAATGTAATCATGATAAAGTATATGTCCTTAAAAAAATAAACCAAACAAAACTTCCAAATGATTTGAGATCTGTTATTGACACTATGACAGGCATGTTTATATATAGTTACGCCTACCTGATACAATAAGGGCTTCATTTGGTCCCACGGTGTAGATGTTGCCCATTGTTGATACAAAATATTATTTTACTTAAGATGCACTATTAATAATATGAACTACTAATTTACTTTCATTAAAATTAAAGCATAATTGATTGATTGCAAATATGAAAAACAAACCAAACTATTACTCCCAGCATGCAATGCCGACCAACAGATGAGTTGAGTAATAATATCGATATATCAATACGACAGTAGCAGTATATAATACAGTATATCGTATAACAAAGATCGATTGAATTTATTAAGTTCGATAAAATACGATACTCGATATATTTTAATATCGTTTTCGCAAACAAACATGAACGTACTTAAATGGTCGGAGAGGTTAAGGTGGAATTCCCTAGTGGTCTAGTTTGATTTGAATCTGATAGATGTAACCCAAATACTTAATGTTAGCTCCATTTCCTCCTCAGTTCACTAACAGATAAACAGGTGGTTTACTAGGAGTCTGAAAGAAAGTCTCCCTATTCCCTAAGAGCCATTGAGCTCTATACTTTAATGGATAGATCCCTTGCAAAGGATCAAAGCGTGACGCTAAAGTTTGTCATCTGCTTGATTCTGAGAAGGTAGATTTAATGGTTTCTTTCAATGTTCTTGTACAAATAATCTTTATTTTTTTTCATTTATCTGAGGTATTTAGCGAATTAGAAACTAAATTAAATATATAACAGACACAACACCCAGACCCCAACTGTTAATTAATCAGTGGGAAAGGGGAATCCCACAGCTCACCAATGAAAATTTAGACTGCCATGCTAGGAATCGAACCTGGGGCCCTCAAAGCAATAGATAAACACGTTACCAACTGAGCTAAGGAATCGGACTCGAAAACCTGTATCTGGTGCAGAAAGATATTCTTGTTTTAAAAGATTAAAGTATTCTATCTTACTTGGGAAAATAAACATTTTCATTAAATAATCTTCAATAGTTACTCAATTTCACAATTAATAATGTACAAATATGAGTAAAACGTTTGATAACTATATTACAATAAGTAGCTATCATTCACGTTGTTTACATTTCAATAAGGCTACATAATATTTAAAGTTGGCAGTTAGCTTTTATATTAGTTTAATAATTAGATAAATAAACACTATGATTATAATTAAAGTTGGATAACTATAGTGAAATAAGATAGTTAACCACTTGATAACAGGGGTTACGTAACAAAAATGGTTGGTGAGGAGATCAAGCCCCTCGGTTTTAATCTTGAGGGCCTGGAAATGTCTTAAGGCCCCCCTCCCAAACAATATTTCAGTGGCGGCTCATGAGGGAGGGCTCTGGGGTGCGCCGCCCCTCCCCCCCCTCCTCGCATAATAAATCAGAAGAAGAAACAGAACATATTTTGAAATTCACACCAATTTTCTCATGCATTTAAGGCAGAGTGGAGTGTAAATTATTTTATTTATTACCAAATAATATGACAAAACATTGAGTTTGCTGTAATATAACACTATAGCTGTACTAAAAGAGTACAATATACGTCATTACCTAACTTAGCACTCAACACAACATACCCAACTCACAGGAAATCAATGGTGAGAAAAATTGGAAACTTTAAAACGGAATATTTCATCACAAGGCAATTTTTTTCACGAAAATGAAAAAAAGTAAAAGATGCTGAAACTAAATTAAGTTTACACGCAGCTCATTTTGTCAGCCAAAGAAGCAAAGCCATTTACTGATGGTGAGATAATTAAATCATGCTTGATTGTAGCAGCCGAATAAATGTGTCCAGGAAAAATTGATTAATTTCAATCGATCAGCCTTTCGGTGAGAACAGTAGTTTTTTGAAGAGTTGAGGACATTGGAAGCAAAATCAAGACCCAATTAAATAACCAGGCAAATTATTTCTAGTGATTTTCCTTGGCTCTTGATGAGTCAACAGACGTTACTAATACTGCTCAGATGCTGCTGTTTATTCGAGGAGTCGATGCTGAGTTTTAGGTGACTGAAATATTTTCTTCTATGAGTAGTCAGCCCGGCCCGGAACACCTACAGACATATTTTCAAGCACGTTGAGAAAATATTAACAAAGTATAATCTGAAGTGGAACAGAGAAAGGTTTAGTTAGAAACATTTACAAGACTTGTGAAAATGTCAAGTATTCAAAACCTATTGTTATTCATTGTGTTATTCCCCAGCAGGTACTTTATGGTAAATATTTGAATCTATCATGTGTTCTTGAACCACTTGTGTCAACGGTGAACTTTATTTGCCCTCGTAGACCTAGCCATCGTCAGTTCCGTAATATTTTGTCATAAATGGAAACTGAATATCAAGAATTGCCCAATCAGCAGGGGTAAAATTTTATTGACATTTTTTGAACTAAGAGGAGAGATTTAAATCTTTCTCAGAGAGAAAAACCTCTCCCAACCACTATTATCGAACACTGAATGGCTTTGTAAATTAGCTTTTGCCGCAGGTATCATAGGATTTTGGATTCAACTTAAAACTACAAGGCAAAACAGTGTTCATAAGTGAAACTTATACTATTGTAAAGTCATTTAGACGAAAACTGGCGTTGGATGAGTCATAAATCATGTCAAGCTGCTTTGTGCATTCCTCATTTTGTCAAAAACTGAAGGAAGAAGTGAAATCTCCATTCCCACACAAATTTGTAGTGGATGTATTTTTTGAGCTCAAACTACTGTTCCAATAGCGTTTTTATGATCTTGAAGCAAGTGCAGAAGACATTTCCATATTTCAAAATACATTTGAGTGTACAATTGAGAAGCTTCCACCTAGACTTCGATTGTAAGTGATTAATCTGCAGTGTGGTTACGTGCTAACAGGCAAATTTCAAGAAAAGAATCTATAAAAATTCTACAAATGTCTTTGAAACGATGAATATGGTCAATTAAGCTCACATGCTCGGGGTTTTATATCTGTATTTGGCAGCACCTACCTGTGTGAAAATACATTTTCAAAGATGAAATACATTACGTAAAATCTCAATTCAGGTCAGCATTAACAGATGACCACTTGCAATCAATTTTGATGATAGGTAGTACTAACTTTGAACCCCAATTTGGTGAAATGTTATTTTAAAAACTCAATTTCCATTCTTTTCATTAATAGAGCTGTATTTCAATCAATAATAATTTGAGTCTACTTATTATTATTGTTATTATTAATAACTTACATTTTTTCAGTAAATCTGTGAAACCATATTTAGTTTTCTTATTATTCAAGTAGACCTACTAAATAAATATTCTTGAGTTCGCCTCTTGACCTGCAGAGCCTGAAATATTTACTATTTGGCTCTTTACAAAAAATATTTGCTTACCCTTGATATAAGTGGTCGCTTATTATTTCCGGTGGACTCTGCCAGGGAGAGTCCCTGCTACATGCAGTGAAAGTCAACAAATTGATCGCACAGACATGCAATGGAGCCGCTGTATAAAAATGCCCATTGTGTTTATTGCTACTCTCACTAATTTAGTAAAATTATTGAACAAGCTGCTTCTAATATAATGAGTGTGAGAACTATTTATAAATTTAAATTAGATTGCCGCATTTTCTCCCACTATTTAGACAGGAGAGTGGCTTTAGAAGCACGTATGCGATAAAAAAAAATTGATCCTCACAAACTAGATGAAATTTTCAAACCAGGATATTACTAACCGTCTTTACTTACAAAGTTGTTATTCCGAAATGTTTTTGAAATATATAGACAGGCGTTTCGAAAACGTATTATAACCCAGGAACGGTGAACTGGCTGCTTGGTTTGTTAACTGGCTTGAAAATAGCACTTTCTTGTTTTGGATAGATTTTTACTCGGTGTCACATGTTGATATATTATTTAATTAGATACAAGTTCTGCGAACCGATCCGGTGAGAATTCAAACTCTTATTGACGACTTTGAAAAGGCTTGATAAACAAGAAAAAAGTATTATTGATATGCTCGCAGAAGGGCCTGCGCCTAGAAAAAAGGCGAATAACAAATTATAAGAATTAAAATTTATTGGCAAAGGACGTTTATAATACAGTCATATTTCAATTAAAAGTTTGCTTTGTATTAAAAAATCATCTATGTGGAGTAAATATATTTCAATCCGAACACCTCAATGAACATATAAAAATAAATAAGTTGGACGTACACTTAAAGAAATCACAAAACCATTACAAATTATTGTAACTATTTCTATCACTACTTCGGAAAGTGAGGTGTTATCTATAGACAGAACCGCTGCAAGGAGGGAGAGGGGGAGCAATTGGGGCGATCGCCCAGGGCACCATAAGCAAGGGAGCACCGACAGGCGCCCCTCGTACCCATCTGTATTAGTAAATGTTTTAAAAATGTGGGCCTAAATATTGAATGAATTATAAGGGCATTAGATCAACCCTTACCCAGACATCGACAACAGGCTGGGACGAAGAGAAATATTTCAATCAGTACATTGATGATGATTTTTTCAGTTTTATATCTGAGAAAACAAATCAAACCTCCGTCCTTACTAAAAAATAAATCTTTACAAACAACTCCTAATGAAATTAAATTATGGTTTGGGGTATCTCTTGTAATGTCATGTTTGCAATATCCACAGATTAGGAAGTATTGGCAGCGGCGTTGGAGAATCCCCTTAATTGCTGATAATTTAACTCGGGATAGATTTTTTGCTTTGCGCTAATCAATGAAAGTGCAGTTTGATTTAGATGTAACTGATGATGCCCGTAAAGAAAACAAACTGTGGAAAGTTCAACAACCACTATTAGAAAGGATACTGAAGGAATTGTCATCAGATCGTTAGAGATAAGAATGTTTGTGTTGACGAAATGATAATGCCATTTAGTGGTTCACTGGGAGTTAAACAATTAGTAAAGGGAAAACCTAACCCAGTTGGTTTGAAAATATTTGTTTTAGCTAACGCTAGTGGTCTTATTTGCGATTTTGTACCTTACCAAGGTGACACTACACTCCCACCAGAATTTAGAAAATATCCCATTTCCCAAGGTTCTGTATTATGTCTTACAACAACACTGATTAAAGGGCAGGTAATATTCCATGATCAATGGTTCACTTCTGTTAAACTTTGCGAATACCTATAGGCTTTAGGTTTTCTATCAGTGGGTAGAATAATGTCTAATCGACTACAAAAAAATATCCGTTTACTTTCAGATAAAGATCTGCAAAAGAATTGAAGGGGTTCTAGTGATGTGTTAGTTCGGCAAGACCAGCAGCTTGCTATAACAAAATGGATGGATAACAAGGGAGTACTCATGTTATCTAATCACTTAGCAGATGAACCAACTGATAAGTGTAAAATATATTCCATAAAAGGAATTGCTATGCAGAATTTCACAAATAAAAAGATTTAGTAAATTATTTGGTGTAGTAATTATATTTTATTTTTAAATTTTAATTATTTTCTACATTCTATTGTCATCCAATTATCACAGCTATATTGTGTGATATTCGTCAAAATATTTAACAGTCGTCAATAAAACCATTGAATAATTCATGATTTTTTTTATGAATTAAATTAGTTGTTAATATTTTGGTTTTATTTCATCATATTTTTCTAATATATTTTAAATGTAAGTACCTATGGATTTTAATAAAGTAATTTTATTTTTCAAACATTTTTACGTTATGAATTGTATGCATCAAGACCCCAAAATAGTATACTAACCTTCCTGTTTTAGGAAAACCTAAATTTTGAAAATTTTGAAATTGAATTTTTTCATGTCCTATAAGCATATTATTAGTAAAAAAAATTGAATCAACATTTTTTTCAATGCTTGTGATACTCAGGTCTCAGGAGGTTATGGTATCAATCCGGAAAAAACGATTGGAAACACATCGATGATAGCCATTACTCACATAAAACTTCTCCAGACCATTTTAAATATATGAAACAATGGTTTGAGGCAAAAGCATGACTTAAAGGAAAGTCATCAATAAATCAAGGGCTGAAGGCCCAAAACGGGCCAGAAGTGGAACTCTGGCAAGAGATGTTAAGCGAATAGTTTCAATCATTATGCATTTAGCTTAAAACAATATTGCGTTTCGTGGTATATCATCAAAGTTACTTACAAAGAACAATGGCAACTTCCTTGGTTTAGTTGAAGTCTTGGGAAAGTTCGATACCGTGATGATGGAACATTTTCATAAGATCGTGAACATAGCGTTCACATACTGGGCTGGTCTATTCAAAACAAGTTCATCTGTCTTCTGGCGAGACAAGTGAAACAAGCTATCACTGAGAAAATAAAATGCTCAAAATCCTTTTCAGTTATTATGAACTGCAAAACAGACATAAGTCATAAAGAGCAAGCATCGCTAATCATTCGCTACTTCCACAAATACCAATATGTTGACAGATCTATATCAATGGAAGAAATCTTCATTGGTTACAGCATCGCCAAAGAATCCAAAGGTGAAGCGCTCATTAATTTGCTATTTATGGCTTGGGCATGAATGATTGCAGGGGCCAGGGATTTGACAATGGTGCAAATATGGCAGGGATTAACAAAGATGTTCAGGCACGCATACTAGAACAACATCCTCAATCTGTTTTCATTCCTTGTGGCTGCCATAGTCTGAACCTGGTTGTTGATGACGGGGCAAAGTCATCAGAAAAATCTACGCCCCTTTTCAGTGTTCTCAATCGTTTATATACTATCTTTGTGGGATCAGTGAAGCGTTGGTGTGTTATTAGTTACTATGCGAAGATCCTTACTGTAAAGCAAGTACGCGAGACTCGTTGGGTAAAACTTATAAACTCTGTGCAAGCTGTTCGCTACCAGTATGTTGAAGTTTGAAATACATTAATACAGTTGGGGGAGATAGTAGATGATCCAACACCTACTTCCGAAGTATAATCTCTCATTACATACACACGGAGGATTTTTCATTCATCGTGTGCTTGATAGCTTGGCATGATCTTGGTATAAAATTTAAATTTGCCAGCAATGTAGATGGATTACTCCAATAACAAAATAAGTGTTAAATATTTACTATTTAGAAAAGGGCTGGAAAAGGGGAGGCAGTTGGGAGTTTTAGCTTAAATTATTATAAAGTCTTCTCTTAGCCATGGAATAAATTTAAATATTTCAAGTTTTTAAAGGGATCATCCCACATTAGCCATAAAATCGGTAAAGTTTGGATTTTTGAAATACGGGTGGGAAATAGTCAGTAGAAAAATTAAACTTCTCTATGTAAAAGAAAATTTGAATTTCTTATAGAAAGAAATACATCTAAAAATAAAGAAATACAAAAAATAACGATCGTTTATTTTGATATCTGTATAGCAGCTGAAAATGAACAAATTCATGAGCAGATTCTGAAATTAATTCTAGACAGAGCCAGCAGTTTGAATGTTAAATTTAATGAGAATAAAACTAAGTATAAAGTAAGCGAAGTGAGGTACTTGGTACGTTTGTTTTCTAAGGATGTAATAAAACCTGATCCTGACAAGGTCAAGGACATAATGGCAATAGATGACTCAAATAACAAAACAGATCTGCAGAGAATATTAGGAATTATTGATTACCTATATAAATAATATAAATTAATACCTACCATGTTTAAAATAACTGCTCCATTAAGAGAATTACTTAAGAAAAATATGAAATGGCATTGGCTACCAAAACATTCTGCTGTGTTGAAACATATGAAAATTTTCAGTGCCTCTGCTAAGAATATTTGATCAATGAAAGGAAATAACGGTATAATGTGATTAATCCAAATATGGTATAAGTTGTTTTACCTTGCAGGCTTACAGAGGGGGGTATGCCCTCCCATTTCTTACTCTATTAGAAGCCCGATTTGAAAAAGAACTGTTAAGAATAACTTTTGCATGTAATAAGTTTAACTATTATATTTATAGACATAAAGTGAATCATAAGCCTGTAACCTCACTAATGAACAAAAAAGTTAGCAAAATATTTTCAAGTAGGTTAAAGAGACTGAAATTAAAATTGTTAAAATATGACTTAGTTGTCAAGTACCTGCAAGATAAAAATACGCATATAGCTGACTTACTGTCTAGGGCGTATATTAAGGATGAGGTTTCATTAACTTTCAGGACAATTGCAAGTTAGTGAGAGTATAAAGAATAAATTTCAAAACGTTACTAATAATGCCAGCCATTAACAATAATCAAAAAGTATGGTAGGAGGATTGGTTTAAGACGATAAATGAATTTCCTTTGAATGTAAAAGCTTATTTTAAATTTATAAATGATATATTTGTTGAAGAGGGGGTCGTTTTTTTTTATGAGAATAGAATGATTGTACCAGCCAAACCAAGAAAACAAATGTTTAGTATCCTAAATGAGTGTCACTTTGGCCTGAATAAAACTAAAGGTAGAGCAATACGAGTTTTTTTTGTCAGAAATAAATAATGACATTGAAAATATTGTTAATAGTTTCTCGGTTTGTGAAATTTATCAAGCTCAAAATGTAAAGGAGCCCATGCTAAGTCATGAAATTCCTGACCAACCATTTGAAAAAGTGGGTTTAGATATATGGGGGTATCGAGGGAGATCATATATGGTACTTGTAGATTATCTGTCTAAATGGCTAGAACTCTTACCTCTAAATTGTAAACAATCAAACAATCGCTTCAAGTAATAGCAAAGCTAAGTATTATTTTTAGTACTCATGGTATTCCAAAGGTCATTGAGACAACCATATGCGCTGACTCGGGGGGAGGGGGGGAGTCTTTTGGGCCCCCCTAAAAATTGAATCGTTAAATTAGTATATATTTTTTCTGGCTTTGCATTCTTAATTTATATTTACTACAATATGAATCTATCATTTACAGAAGAGTACCTACTAAAAATATATTTCTTAAAGGTGATATGAATAAAGCCATGTTAAGCTTGGCAGGTAGGAAATACTATAAGCTGCTAACAGTATAAAGAAGTTTTTAGGATGATCTTCATGTCGCTCCACAGGTTAGGTTACTACTTAATTTAATTTAATTTAGCAACGTGTCTTACTACCCGTTCGGGCTATACGCTTTAAGTACTAATTACACTAATGGGTTAGAAATTGGGAAGGTTGAATTGAGAGAAAATGAGCCGGCATTTGCGTGAATGGAGAGTGTAAAACTATATAGGAAAAAACTCCCCTATTTCACCCGACCGAGACTCGAAACTCAAATATCCCCGTCGTCGGTAGTCTAGTTCAACATGAAACTAACGAGGTAGCACACTACTCCACCGAGATGGGTCTAGGTTACTATTTAATAGGATTATATTTTACTATAATTTTATTCTAATACCGAATACGTGAAGTAAACATTATATTCCTTGTGATTGTAAAGATTTAAATCTGATTGAACACTTAGTTTCTGAGGAATAGCCGCTTCTCCTATCTGATAAAAGAAGTGACGAATACATTAACTATATTTATATAATATATAAACAAGGAAGGGAAGGAACAAGCATAATACAGATATATAAGTTTAACAAATCTGTTTATTTAAATTCAAACAAGACGAAACAACTACAAATGGTTAGACGAGGTCTTATCCAAAACATTATATTGTGTATTATAGGAAATTAAATCAGTTACCTTAGAGATCGTTATCCAAATAGGGACGTTTGGTGTGAAACACCTTGATTAGACCTGCAATCAACATACATATGTTTGTGTCTATATTATTAAAGGGTGTATGTAACTCGTTAAATTAGAACTAACACACATTCCACTACGAAGGTGCATCTGCCTTAACACAACAGCAATTATTTACTTAAGATTAAGCAACAATACATAAGACCACTCCTGACTTGCGGTTACTAAACTTTAACCTAATGATCATCTAAAAGAATAATAGTTAATAATACCTAATTCTAGAAAGTTCTAGTTTAAAGAGTTACAACGTTGGTAGTTAAATGAGCTAGCTAGCATGAGAACTTCATATTGATTTACGAGTTACAAAGGTTAAGTTCTTATAGGTTTACAAATAGTTAATGGTGAGCTACCAGGAATCTAGGCTGTAACGATACTAAGGCCGGTCTATTCCTCAGTAGTACTGCCTGGTCTTTCAATGGTATATTTAAATATCAAAACAAGTCTGAAAACAGACTATATCACCAGTAAAAAGTTAGATATTAACCAATTCAAACGGCGCCTAAAGGGGGCCGGACAGAATAATTAATACTCCGGTGGCCACTACCCTGCACTGGTAACATACCCACGAGTTGAGTACCTTAGGAAGCAGTGGCGGCTGGTAGCTGAAATTAGTGGGGCTGCTGCTCCAGAATTTTTTTAGCGTTTTTTTTAAATTGTGTAAAATAAAGAACACATGTATAAAAAGACACTTTATTCAGGAACTTGATAAAATCTTAACAAAAAAACCAAATATTTTTTACTAACTTTAACTTAAATTGTTACAGTTCAAGCTTTATCTATTCATTTAAAAATTAAATCAATTCTTCTTGTTTTAATTTACGCAAATGTTCAATAATTTTCTTCTAGATCTCTGGATGATAATTGAGGAAATTTTTCTCCATTGAAAGTACTCTAAGCGCATTTAGTCTTTCTGTTAAATAAAAGAACAAAAAAAAAATGAATCAAATAGGATGGCTGGAAGCAGAATAATAATCTAATTCTACACTATTCTACACTTTATCACATTCAAGAATATGCTACATGGTTTCTAAACACAACACACGCTGATTAAAAAAATTCCTTCCACCATCACGCCAGAGCCGGCACTGCGAGAGCAACAGTGCTCTCTCTACCTGGCAGTCCTTCCTTCCTCCTCACCCCACTCCTAAGTGCGCGTGCGCACAACAGTCAAACACCACGTAGCTGGCACTGTGAAGCGCACAGTTCCATACAAAGATGTTTGTATCCTTTTCATAAACTGGGGTATGGCTACTGAAGTACCGACATTAAGCTTAAGGAATATATATTGTACTACAAAAATAAAGAAGGAATTAAAGAAAAAAGGACTCATTATATTAAATGTTATCGATAATATCAAGTGGAAATAGGGGGTACTGCAGTTCCGCAGTGCTTATACACGAGCCGCCACTGGTAGGAAGGTACACCAATAGAAAGATTAGGGACTGATATCAGTCAAAGACCCAACTAGGTCATGGAACAAAGCTCTAAATAACCTGGTTCCTACTAATATTAGATTTAAATATTTAAACTAGCCCTAACATGGCCATACAGAATAGGGTGTCTGGTTATTGCCCAGGTATTTAAAACCGTGTCTTATGGACATATAAAAACAAGTCAGAAACTTTGACATACTAAACTAAGTATTATGGGCATAACAAAATTGAGCTAAACTCTGACATACAAAACTATGTCTAATGGACACAGAAAAACAATCACGTAGAACATATCTAAGATTACTAGATTAAGTACTCATAGTCACAGACTTAACTTCATCTACGGCAAGGAGGAGAGACCGACGCCTCAAACATCGTTATCACCACTTGCTTAGTCCACTGGTCCTTGGTTCACTTCTAGGCAGTTCCTCCGATGAATCGTTACAATAGAATACAAAATGTGAAGCGAGGGATGGTTGTTCTATACAAGATGCACTAACGTATTAGGAAAGGGACTGGGGGGGGAGTGAGTTTCCAGAACTGAACAGAAATACAACTAGCGCTAGGAGGTGGCTGCTGAGCACAACACAAGGAAGCCACTCGTCATTACATTTACGTCATGCCAGTGTGTAAGATGTCCTTGTGTCGAAACTCCAGGAACAGTCAGCTAGGGCATTTTCCTCAAGTTTGGTTATTTTCAACAACACGATTTCACAGTGAGCTTATATCATCTGCCCCACATTACTAGGATTTATTAGTTATTGCATTTATAGTGATAACCATATATATATAAAATATTTCAAGTGTACGTGCTAACGGGCAATTAGCACGTTACACTGAGAATATCTTCAGAGCATTTTCACTAGGAACCTCTTCCTACCATTAACAGTATTTGTTTAACATTAGTAGCCTAGTCAAAATAAAGAAGTTACCTTCTTTTTTAAACAAACTATTCAATTGTAATATTTTAGGAAATAATTATTACTATATTTTACCCACTGTCAAACATTTTTATTGTAAGAAAAGTAAAGTAGGCTAACTCAAATTGTAGTAACTTTAAGCGTTACAAAAAAAAGTGTTTTAGTGTCCAAACGATAAAAATGGATTTTCTGTTAACCTTTAAGTGTGATAATACATTTTGATCAGGGTTTTAAGTTTTTTAATACGAATTTTGGTATAAATTAATTTTTTTAAATACAACCTTATAAGATCTTGCATAATCATTTCCTAGGATCCGCAGTGACAGAAGTTTTACTATGCGAAACATATTCATAAGAAAAGTCGAGTTCAAATGGTATAAAATATATTATTTTTTCTATTTACTATCAATGTGGTTGTGTAATGAAATTTATGTTACAGCATAATATTAGGTGGCAGTATTATGTTAGCTTCTATAAACTCATATTTATATTAAAAAATCAATAAAATACTTTAAATTGTAGATGAAGATGAAGTTCTCACTAATGACGTTGAAAATGTAATATTTCTAGCATAAAATTGCACCATTGAGCCCAGCCCCACCAATAATTCACATAAATTGGCGCCTATGCAGACAACATGTCATTTGGATGTTATGAACGTGAATGTTTTACAAGTGAATGGGATATTATCAGATGTACTAGCTGTCCTAAATTTCCTAAGTCGAATGGGCTAGCAGAAACGGGTGTTCAAATAGCTAAACGACTGCTAAAAAAAGTGTAAGCAAAGTCAAACTGATCATTACATAGGATTTTTAGGACAAAATAGAACTCCTGCTCAGATTCTAATGTGCCGTTACCTTAGAACTAAGTTACCCTGTTGTAAACAGTTATTATTGTCTAGGGTACAGGAAAATGCTAAAGAGATAGTTGAGAAGAAACAGATTTAAAACAAGAATTTAATAGGGCTGCACATAAAAAACATAAATTCAATTTTAATTATTATTGCAGAGTAAGGCGTGATAGGTACGGTATAGGAGCCAGCACAAATAATCAGTAAACATGAACGTTCTAGTTCATACATAATTAGGAATGGAAACAATATCTTGAGTGGAAATTCATCACATTTAAGAAAATCTGTCAATGCCCTAGTATTTCAGAACAATAGAAATTGTCATCAACCCACAAGTTCAACTAGGCCTAAATGCATTAGTGATCAAAATAATCCTAAACCTAGCTAGGCTGGTAACCCACCTAGGCTTAAATGAATTAATGATGACATATTAACGATCCTAACTGTGCTGGTAGCTCACCTAGGCCTAAATGCATTAGTGATCAAAATAATCATAATCTTAACTGTGCTGATAGTGAGCATCCAAATTATCAATTACTATATAGGTAGGGTGACACGGTGTCCTTCGAAGTATTATGATTATGTTAAGTGATATATTGAAAAGCTTGTGTGTCTTACAAGAAGTCTCAAATAAGAGGGAGGAGGTGTAACAGATAAAGTATCTTAATATTAAGTTTACACCACTTTTACACAAGAAATGGTGTCATGGGGGTCGCCACATTATATTTCAATATACTTAAACATTTGTATGTTAAGTTAGTATGTAATAAACATCATTCGAGTAAATATGATTGTTAAACTCCACATCTTATCGATGTTGTATGGAACAATAATATATTTCAAGGGAAATACCATAAAATACTATGGGGTCACTCCTATCTACTCTATTTACTTTCATACAATACTTTTCATTGGCCGTGCTGTAGGCTTTGGGCCAACCACGTGTCTTGTTTTAAATACCAAAGCCACTCAAACCAGTTAAAATTTCTCATATAATATAAATGTTATCTTAAGATATTTATTTAGCTTTTACGTAGTTTTATTAATGTGTAAAGTGATTTGGCTACAAAAATGAGTAATAAAATAGATGAAAAACGAGTTAAATATTTGTTGGAGTATGATTCATTTGAATCATATAATCCTGATTATTCATCTAGTACCGAGGATGAAGACAGTGAACCAATTTAAAAAATGTATGATGAGTCGTGGCAAGTGCATTTTTGGGGTAAGTGCGTAGGTGTATCATAAATCCCAATAGAATAGTCATTTGGTTCTGCCTTCTACATACAATGCAGATAACTACCTGCTCTTTCACATAACAGCCACTAGAGCGATTTGCCACCAATGAGAGCTTTCAGGGAAGATGGCAATTCCTCACATGTTGATTTCACTTATATACTAAGTTCAGTTGTTTAAAAGGTATCCTGGTTCATCCGCTCCAGGCACATCTTTTTTTTACCAATTGTTGGTGGTAAGTTTAAACATTTTAAGTTACCCCACTTGTACATTAATTGATGTTTGTTCTATTTTTAGATTTCAAAAACTAAAACTGGGTCTGCACTTTCCCCATAAAAGTTTCAAAAGTTGCATGTTGGGGTAAGTGCGAATGTTCATTGTGGGGTAATTGCAGACCATAGTCCGCAATTTCCCATCATATTGGACTGTGAATTATAATCCATTTGTATTTGATTATTGCATTATTGTGTGTGACTTACTGGAACTATCTCAGGATAAGAATAGGTGGCGGTCTTTTGTGGGTGTGGCAATGAACTTTTGAGTTCTTAATGCTGTTGAGTAATTATTATTTTGTCATTGTAGGCTTACTCCCAGTACACAAAATGGTGAGAAATTACACTAGAAAAAGTGACAGAGGGAAGAAATTATCTTTAGAAGATTTGGCAGTGGCTATGGAGGAGGTGAAGTCAGGAAGATGCAATTTCTACCGCGCTTCCCAGTTATATAAAATACCACTTAACACTTTAATAGATCATGTAAAGGGAAGAAGAGGAAGTAAATCTACTTCATAAGGGCGATCTACTGATTCCCCACTGGAAGTTGAGAAGATCATAGCTTTAGGACTATTGGAAATGGAAAAGCATGGCTTCGGACTATGTTGAAAATAATTTTTATCTTTGGTAGAGGAATACGTCATAGCCTATGGGATCAAAACTTATTTCAAAAACTCCAGGACAATTAGTGATTGGCTGTCTTCATTCATGAAGTGGAACAATTTGTCAATAAAAAAAGCCTCAGATTGTCGAAATCAGTAGAAGGAGGTGTGTTGACCCTTTCGTGATTTATAAGTATTTTGACCAAGTGAAGGCTACAATTGAGAAACTTGGTTTGGAAAATAAACCACACCTTATATTCAACTGTGATGAGACTGGGTTTTCAAGGGATCTGTTCCAGACAAAAGTTATTGGAGAAAGAGGTCTCCCTTCTTCAAGAACTACTATCTCCCCTGGAAGAGAGAACATTTCAGTCCTTCTGACTCTAGCTGCAAATGGTGCTAAGATTCCACCATTAATTATTTTCAAAGGGAAGAACATTTGGGACGAATGGCAGCCAGAGAAAGAGGAAGCATATCCAGGTATCATTTATGCTGCTACCACTAATGGATGGATGGCATCAACTATTTTTGAAAGATTCTTTAAAAAATCATTCTTGCCATCACTCGCTAGGGAAATACCTGCACTACTCATTTGCGACGGTCACAAAACACATGTAAGTTTGTCATTAGTAGAGTTAAAACGGTGAGAAAATGTTACAATTCTTATTTTACCACCCCATTCTTCTCATCTTCTGCAACCACTAGACCTTTGTGTAATGAAATCGTTGAAAACTTCGTGGTACTCTGAACTAGTGAAGCGGCAAAAGCACCACATTGTACAAAAGCCACCAAAAAAAGAGTTTGTTAAGGTTATTTGTTTGTTGTAGACGAAATTAGAGCCGGCCATAAACCAGTCAGGATTTCGGAAAGGAGGAATTTGTCCTTTCAATAAGGAGATATTCCCTGACAGCTCATTTGATCCGACATAATCAGATTGTGGAAGACCACGAATGCCCAGCAACAAGAAATGCTATCTTCAGTCTCAAATTACACTTCCATATCTGAACACAATGAGGCATTAGCCTGCATTCCATCAGGAACTCCTTCAATTTCTAGTTATGATTGCCCAGTTGCCCCCTCAACACGTAATTCTATGCTACAGTTAAGAACGTCGGCTTAATCTCTTGCTGCAAAATCTTCATTGGCTGAAGTTCGTAATTAAACATATTTTTTATGTGAAGTTCCTCCTTCAACATATTCTTGGTATGAGGTACCTTCTGTATCAGATTTTTCGGGAAGTAATTAAGTGATCCTAAACACGGTCATACCGTTTAGGGAGTCATTACTGTTCCCTAATATGTAAAATTATGTCTTAAGGACTTAGAAAAGGAAGTCAAACACACTGACATTGTAAGTAAAGTCGTATGGACCATGTTACAAAAAGCATTCAGCTCATCATTAAAAACTATGCTTTATAGTCAGAAACACTGACATTTAATACTATATCATATGGACATAGAAAACGAGTAATAAACCTATCAAAATTATGCCCTATAGGCATATAAAAACCAGTCAGACATTCTGACACAAAAAACTACGTCTTATGGACATAGTTAAAAAGGAGAACTACGAATCTACTCCAATTCTAACTATAAAATACTCATAGTCTCAGACGAGGACTCATCTGCGTCGAGGTGGAGAGACCGATGTCTCACACTTCGTAGTCACCAGTAGTTTGGTCGCCGATGTAGATTAACGTTGAAGTTGTTCTTCCATCGAATTGATAAAATAGAATACAAAATGGGAGTAGAAGTCACATGCTCTGATGCACCCTGAAGGGGAGCACGAGAGCAGATTCCGACCCGTGCCTACCAATTTGTCAGACTATGTGGTTTCGGATTCTAATACAAACGGATTGTCGCATTTTGCGAAGTTTCTGAAACAAATAAAAAAAACGGATTATTAATATTGGTGGGGGAAAAAAGTATATTGGGAAACCGAATAAAGGTTTTTAGAGCTACGTGTGGAGACACTACTCTATGGGGGGCTGGGTGAGAGCCTCCCGAACAAATGTTTTATACCTTTCACTTATCCGAGCAGGGCTTTGGGACGTCGGTGGCACCCTCCAGGGTCGATGACGTAATTTCTAAGCCGCTGGAAAAGAGGATTGGTGACACCGGGAAGTCTGTTGTAAAAGGACTGCACCAGCTTCCGGAAGTGGTCCTTGATGGTAGGCTTATCCAGGTCACGACGCAGAGTCATATTCTGAACGTACCAAGGTTCATCCACAATAATCCTCAGACACCTGCTCTGGAACGCCTGCATCCTCCTTATATACGTGTTCACCAGGTGGCCCCAAGCAGGACACGCATAATCGAGGATCAACCTGAGCAACTTCATGTTCAGTGTCAAACCGTTCCTTATGTACAGAGAAATACACCTGGTAAGCAGTGGGCCTAGGATTCCCAGCCATTGCCTTACCTTGATAAGTCTCTCAGTGCAGTGTAGTCGCCAGGTCAGTTTGGTATCCAGCGTAAGTCCCAGGTACTTAACACTGTTCGCCCATATGATCTGCTCTCCGAACAGCTGGAGTGGAGCCAGCCTGAATAACTTTCTTTTCCATGTAAAGAGCATTGATCTGCTCTTCTACACGTTAATATCTGTCCTCCAGGTGATCAGTCACCCCTCCAACTGCGTCAGGTGCGTCTGAAGCCGCCTGTCTATCAGCTGCCCTCGCCACGACTCCGCTACTAGAGCCGTGTCGTCCACATACAATGTTAATTTGGTGTCTGGAGATTTATGAATGCCGTTCATATACAGACTGAAGAGCACCGGGCCCACGAGGGAACCCTGCAGCTCTCCATCTTGGATGCTTCTGACATGGGAAGTGGTGTTCCCAAAGGTAGTGGAGAAGGTGCGGTGGGATAGTTAATATTGTACAACCTTAATTAGATAGAAGAGCAGGTTCAGGGAGAGGAGTTTGAAAGAAGACCTTCGTGCCAAATACAGTTGAAGGCCTTTGCCACGTCGAGAAAGACAATACCAGTCAGCTTGTTTTTGTTGAAGTTCCTCGTGACCTGCTACACAATCCGTACGAGTTGGTGAAACGTAGCATGTCCTGCCCGAAAGCCGAACTGCTCGGCCACCAACATTCCCGCCTCGCGAACATGTTGGGTCAGTCTCATCAGTAGAAGTCTCTCTTACAACTTGCCCAAAGAGACGAGAAAGCTGATTGGTCAGTACGATGAAGCTAGGGCCGGGCGCTAACCCGGTTTATGAAAGCAGAAGACGTTGGTGTGCTTCTAGAGCTCGGGAAAGTGACTCAGGAGCAGGATGACGTTGAATAACTACACGGGGAAGTTAATCGCCTCCAAGTCCAGCTTTATGAGGACCGCGTTATTGATACCATCGCAACCGGGGGCTTATTTTTAGTCTTAGAGTGGCTAACTACAGCAAAATTTTTGTCGCCTCCGTGGGTTCAGCTTCTCGTGGGTTCAGCTTCATCCAAGGGTATATACGAGACGCACCGATAACCCGAGCCACGTGCGTAATCTGCAACCGTGTTTGACGGGTCGTCAGTTGGTACAAATTGTGCCTCTAAGTGCTCAACGATAGCATCGATTTTCTCCTAGTTGGAGTTGGTCACCCCGTTACGAACTATAATAGGTGGTCTTGGTGCGTGGGCCCGTATCAAGTTCCTCGTCATGCACCAAAGGACCTGTCCTGCACGTAAAGGCTCTTAATCTTGTCCTCCCATACACTGTTCCGGTATTATTAGACCATTTAGCGAACCGCATAGACTTTGTGGCTCCAGTTGGCCTTATATACATGGTCCCTCGAGGTTTGCCAAGCCTTTCTCAGCCGATTATTCTCCCGGACGTGCCTGAGGATATAATCGAGCAAAGAAGCCTATGGTGCCCTCTTAGGACGGTGCCTCGGCGTCAAAGCTCCAAGTGAGCCTTTGATATAGAAAGTTATGAACTCCGAACCGCAATAGATTTCTGCTGCTGTTTGAAATGTAGGAGTGGGTTCAACCTCTCTCTCAACTCATTCGTGATCCTGTCCCAGTCAGTTCGCTTAAGATTGGGTTTTTCGGGGGTCCATGAAGGACACTGCACGTCTCAGTTTCACAAGAACGGGATTATGATCTGAGCCTTGCTCAACTAAAGACCTCAGCATTAACCGCCTTCTGATCCCTCTGGAGACAACAAAGTCGAGGACGTCCGGGAAACCAAGGGGGTTGTGAGGGAAGTGGGTGGGGGTGGGAGGGCCAGAAACCACCAAGCCGTGTAGATCTATGACGTCGTGGAGCAATCCGTCATGAGCGTGATTAAACTTAGAGCCCCCATAAGGAGTGCTTAGCGTTGAGGTCACCACCGATTAAAACAGGCGTGGCACCTCGAAGCAGAACCTCCATTTCAGCCCTCGTAGCCAGGTCAAACTGGTGGTAAGGAGGGAAGTAGATGTAAATCAGACGCACTGGGCTGGTAGAGGTCATCAGTTGGATCGCCGTTGTTTCCATGTGTTGGAGGGGAGGAAGCGAGATGACTTGATGGTCAATGCTCCTTCGAACCAGGATCGCCGTCCCACCCCTTCCTACATCACTTGCTCGGTCGCTCCGATGTAAGGTGAACTCTGTTTACGAGAACCTCATTGCGGAGCGCAAGTGGGTTTCTCCCAACAGCATTACGTCGACACGATGCTTTTCCAGGAAAAATTTTCACGCTCAGATTTCTTCCTCGTGACACTATTAGCGTTCCAAAGTGCGACCTTGAGCTCCTTCAGTACTGATGGGCCTCTATTCGGGCGTAGTGCCATGAGAGAACAGGTAGAGTATAATGTGCTCCATGAACAGCTGTCCGTGGTTGCTCCTAGAGATTCCTGGACCTTCCCTCAAGAGACTTGATGAAAAGTCCCATGGATCCAGTCCCGGAATGACCTTGAGTAGCTCAATGTAATTTTTGAGCTTTTCCCTCTCACTCTATGGGGCAGGTGTGGGGAGCGGGTTGGGTGTGAGGGTGTGAGGGGTTAAAGGGGTGAGAGTGGGGAATAGTATGAAAGGGTTGTAAGAGTGTGGGGAAGGGGTAAATGAGAGTTGGGATTGGGAGAGGAGCAACCTTGGACGGGTCCTCGAGCGAGAAAGAAGAACCGGATGTCACTGGTTCTGAAAAGGTGACTTTGGCAGGTTCCTCGGCCTGAGGTGGAGTGGTTAGTCTCCCTGACACCACACTGACAAAAGATTACACCAGCGGCTTTGGTGTTGGAGCTGGAGACATGGTCACCCTCCGTACCACAACGTGTCCCGAGGGCTTCTGGCCTTTGCTTAGACTATCCATCCTCCATTCTTGACGTTTGGAGGCCCACACAATCCCTGCCACCCGGAAGGACTTGTACGTGGGACAGCCCCACCACCCCGAGGAGTGTGCTCCTGAGCAGTGAAGGCACTTCGGGGGAGATAGTATCTCCTCTGGGCACCTACCCTTCTCGTGGCTACCACAACAGAACCCACACCTAAGGTTAGCACGACAATCCCTCTGCACATGATTAAACCGGAAACAGTTCTTGCACTGAACCGGGCCGCCGGGAGATTTGTAAATATCCACCTTGGCGCGGTTAATCATATGTGTGGTATTTTGAGTGTACGTGTTAAACAGGATGTTTAACACGGAACAAACATACAGTTTTGGTATTATATTAAATAATATCTTCATCGCAAAGCAAATCAAATACCATAGCAAATGTTTATTCATAAAACTTACATTTATATTTTCATATGAACAGAGATTATGACTCACATAATTTATTTTCATGGTAATTCATTATTTTTTTAACCAGTCAACATCAGTACAGTGTTGTCATATTTTCTCACTTATGGAATATAATAATATTAATATGCTATGATAAAACATGGTTTCTAAATATCAGGTATTTCTTATCAACACATTCAGATTATACGCTTGTGTAATAATTATGACGATGGCTTTAGGGATAATTAAGGTTATATTTCAAGAAAGTGTCTATGCATTTGCGTGGAGGGAAATTTGAAAACAATTTTGAAAAAAGCACCTTCAATACACTAGACTGAGATTCAAACCTTCGATCTTCCCATCAACGGCAGTTTAGTCAACTGCCAGAAAAGTGCCTTAGACCATGAGGCCACCTAAGCGGGAAGGTTTATTTAGTTTTGTTTTCTGGTGATGGGAGGTCGGGGATAGGATTCCGACAAGGTATAATGAAGGTGGTTTGAGCTATAGTCTTATAAAATATTTGGCCTACATTAAACCACAAATCTAATGAGGATTCTCACAAGATGTTTAAGAAGATAAGCAGTAAGTAAAAAGGAAATTGGAATGCTTTCCATTTTGGATTTCAGAACAATGACTGTCTCTCTCTAAGTTTGCTTCCTTACAAAAATCCCTAATGGAGACCATTCTGTGTTGATACAACCCAGCGGCCCCACTATGGTTACGGGACAATATCTGTTTGAATGGTTTACTCAAAAATAATTTATCAAGTGTCAATAACTCCTGTTTAACAACATAATGACAGACATAAGTTTAAGTGCAACTTTATTAATTACAAAAACAAATAAAAACTTCTACCAAAAGCCTACAAAGTGTAAATTTCTCTCAATAGTGGCTCAAATCTATGAACCTTGCTGTTGGTTAACTCCTGTCGCGTTCTGGGCGAAGCATTTCATCCAGCTATTATGGACATTAGGCCTACAATGGGATGAACTCTTGCCTACTGATATTGCTAAAAACTGGGAAAGATTTTTGAAGAATATTCCCGTTCTAGAAGCCATTAGCATACCACGCTATTTATATCTCGCGTCTGCAATCAACAATCAACTCCATGGGTTCTGTGATGCCAGTGAGGCAGGGTATGGATGTTGCCTCTGTCTCAAATGTCTTGACCCCGACAACAAAGTGAGAGTTAGTCTTCTCATCGCCAAATCGAGTGTATCTCCCCTCAAAAAATTCTCCATACCTCGCTTAGAACTCTGCACCCCTCACTTACTTGCCAAACTTATGTACTATTCCACTGACCTCTTATAACCACATTGCAAATTGACTCTAGAACTGCTTGGTCCGACTCTATGATTGTCCTCTCGTGGATTCATACACCACCATATCGGCTCAAAGTGTATGTGGTCAATTGTATCGCACAAATTCAAGAATGGCTACCTACTCACACTTGAATGCACATCATTTCTCTCCACAACCCTGCGGACTGTGCGTTTAGAGGTTTATCCCCTACAGATCTCAACGATCATCCTCTGTGGCTCTCTCTTGCACCTGAACAACAGTGGCCTCTTTCTTTATTCCCTCCTGTGGCCGAAGCGCTATTGACGCACGTCAGACCATCACCGTTAAAATGTTCTCATTGTTAATTTTTCTAGTGATTCGATTCAAACATTACTGCTCAAATACTCGTCGTGGACAAAACTTTTCAACACAATAGCTTATGTACCTCGTTTTCGCTTTCCTAAACACTGCAAACCAAAAGATTGCCAAACCGGACCCCTCAACCCTCAAGAACTCACTGAAGCCATTCAACGCATCAGCAGAGTTATCTAAGCTGAAAATATCACCACCAACATATACATAATCAAGGATAAGAAACCATGCAGAACGAAACTTCAACGCTTATCCCCGTCCCTGGACAACCAGGGAATATTGAGAGTAGGTGGAACAATTAGTCGCTCAAATCTGGCTCACGAAGCTAAACACCATATCGTGTTGCCAAAATCACATCATATTGTCAACATTATCATTGATCACCATAATCTCAAGGATCTCCATGCTGGACCTCAACTCCTGCAGTCTATTTTGTCTCATTAATTCTGGATCCTCTCTGTTCGCAGTACAATTAGACTTCGAATCTTCAAATATTTTCTTTGCTTTCTCCACAAGCTAAAGATCATAACTCCAATGATGGGTTATCAACCTGAACCTTGAGTGACTCCATCACGTCCATTTCTCAAATCTGGAATGGATTATGGATATCCATTCTCAGTAAAGTTAAACACTCTCAGACGCCTCCAGCCTATTAATGTCTATCTCTGCTTGTTTGTCTGCTTCTAAACTAAAGCAGTCCATCTCAAAGTCGTCACAGACCTTACCTCGGATGTATTCATTGCTGCCCTCACCCGCTTTGTCTCAATAATAGGGCTCTGTTCAGACCTATATTCGGATTGTAAGACAAACTTTATAAGTGCCTCTCATCAGTTGAAGAAAACCATTAACGATTATCTAGCTCAAGACCGCACTCAACAACAACTTCAATAGTTTGCATTACACAATTCCATCAAGTTTCACTTCCAGCCTCCAGCCCCACCCCATCAGGGAAGACTTTGAGAATCTGCAAGGAAAAGCGCAAAATACCTCTTTTTAAGTGTAATTGGAGATCATATATACCTTAGAAGAGTTCATAACGTTTACGACTAAAGTGGAAGCTATGTTGAACTCTAGACCACTAATCCCTCTATCCTCTGAATCATGTCAGCTAGATGCTTTAACTCCGGAACACATCTTGATCGGCTCTTCCCTCGTTGCCGTACCTGAAACCGATGTATCCGACATACCATGCAACCGATTGAAAAGATGGAAACTAGTCAAGTCCCTTTCTCAACACTTCTGGAAAATAAGGCATAAGGAGAACACCCTTCAACAACGCTCAAAATGGACAACACATAAAGCTAACCTACAATCAGGAGATTTAGTCCTCATTCATGAACCCAACACACCATCTCTGTCTTGGCATCTTGGAAGTGTCACTTGGACCTCTCCTGGAAAAGATGGCATTGTACGAGTTGTACATCTGTACATCCAAAAGGGAACACTTTCAAGGACTCCCATCAAAGTGTTTACTCTACCACTCAACTAGGGTTGTATATTGTTATTATCTCGTTCTTTTTAAGTTATCTATTTGTTTTTGCCTTTTTTTGTCTCTTTAATTGGTTTATCCTGTATTTTTGTTTATTTCGTGATGATTGTTGTATCGTTTGTTATACTCATTAATTGAACTAGTAGTTCAAGGGGGGTGGTATGTTTAGTATCAATATATTTACTAGGCCAGCTGTGCTCTATTCTTTGTGTAATTAATTATATTCATTTGCACTAGGTGTCGGCACCGTATTGACCCTTTTCCCCTAATGGCTCTAGGCTCACTAATTCCGCGCTTTTCTTAGTATAACAGTAAAAACTGTGTGTTCAAGCGTCTGTTAGTCTCGGGACACACAGCCATGAGACTCTCTCGTGTGAAATAAATAATAAGTGCTCAAGAATTAAGATATGGGCGCCCCAGCTATCATCTCACCCCCTCCAGGTATTCTCAGTCACCATTTGCAAAGGTAGCCTCATAGTTAATGATTTGTTTCTTTCTATGTTTGATAATTTAAAGCTTGCGTACAAAATCTTGTCTGTTGACACCGCACAGTATTTTAAGTGTACGTGTTAAACAGGAGGTACAGTATACTCATAAGCATTTCTTTTTATCGCATGGCAGAGTTTTCTGAGCTTACTATTGTTCATACATCACTGTAAAACATACCTGTCAAACCAGACAATAGCTAAGAAGATTAGAGTATAATAAGATGTAGTAATAACTTTCTTTACTACGTTCATTACGGATCTAGTATAGAATACGCCACTGGTGAAAACAACTGGAGAATTTTAATGTATTTTGTCTAAAATTTTATTTCCTATCGCGTCTTAATACCCATCCCAGGCATAAGCCTATTAATTACACTAGTGGGATAGGGAAGAGGAAAATATAATTGAGAGGAAATGTATCTACAATTGAGTAAAGGAAGCGTGAGAAATCATCAATGATACCCCCCCCCCC
>CABFOW010002536.1:60873-98850 GCA_902141385.1 Timema californicum | reverse complement strand
GTAAAGTATACATCACATAAGTTTTGCAATTATTTAACAGATCAAACCTGTCTATATATTCACTAAACCACCAGTATTAAAAAACCACTTTATATTATGTAGGCCTATTTAATTTTGACCTGACCTTTGTAATAATAAACACGACACAAATGTAATCAAATGAGAAAACCACATGCTTTTATTCTCGTTGGCTAATAGGTATACTTAAGCGGTATATTTGATTATTTTATGTTCTTGTATATAAAATAAATTAATATTAAAAATATTTTACTAATTAATATTGATTTATGAAATAAATGGTTGAAGATTAAAATAATAATATAAATTAAAAAAAAAGTGAAATCTTTTCAAAGGTGGCTATTATTAAGAATTTATAATGGCAACCTGGCAGAGTTAGTGTGCAGATAATCACGCCAATACCCAACGTCAATAATATTTATTCGTTCGAGTATAAGAATAATTAAATTTTATTTGAAACAAATCTTTTGTTGTCTTTTTTCATAAGGTTTTCAAAATATTAATTTGTTTTATGTCTTATTGTGATCGTTTCCTATGAGATAAACTTAGACGTATAATATATTTAATTTATAACTCTTATCACTATTATATCTCATGTTACTACAATGGTTTAAATGAAAGTATTTCAATTCTAGAACATTATGAGTCCGTGTAACTTATAATGTAAAGACAAATTATAAGTAATCTATAAGTAAATACTATTAGAAACTTTTTATAACGTTTTAGATTAACTATATAAAATAAATAGATCGAACATAACATATTTATATCGTGTCAAGTTTTAAGTCCTAATCAATGTTGGTGGTTTCTACTGTTAAAAATGATTTTACTTACTCTATGGCATTAGGAATTTGACATTTCATCACCGTTTTCATTTATTGTTATCTTGAGTTAATTTTATCCCATTTTTCTCATTACACCCTATCTCCCTCAGGTCTTCCCAGTGGTCTTTTCCTATTGGGTTTACCATTCAATACCTTGAACGATGTTCTAGTTACTCCCAATCACGTTGCATGACCTGCCCAACTTAACGTGAGTGTTTTTATTACCTTAACAATGTTAGATGATGAGTAAAGGGTATTCAGCTCATCATTATGTAGCCTCGTCCCTTCAGCACTATTTTTAATAATTTTTGCAACAAACATCTTCCTCTGCACCTTGTTTTCGAACACTTTAAATTTCCTTTTGTCATTAAGGTAAGAGGCCAAGTTTCGCACCCATAGAGAACAACCGGTAAAATTACGGCTTTGTATATTCTGAGTTTATATTTCTTGACAGCAGGTGAGACGCCAACAACTTACTGACCGATTAATAGCAAGCATTTCCCGACTGTATTCTTTTTCTAATTTCTAATCTAATATTGTTATCGCTAGTTAACATTTTTCAAAAATATTTTAATTAATTAATCCTATAAAATTATATGTTGGTTGTTGTAATATCTTAATTATTGTCTTCAATTTATGTTCTCTGTGATATCATATAGTTAGTCTTTTCAACGTTTACCTCTAAGCCTATTTCCTTACTGGCCTCTTATCAAATTTCTGCATTTTTTGAACAGTTTCCTTAATATTACCTAACAAAGCTAAATAATTTATTTAGGTTACCCTAATAGCTGTATTGTACCGTTTTATGGATTGCACTAATATAATATTTTATTGCTAAATTAAAGGGTAATGGGGAAAGTGTATCTCCTAGTTTCAATCCATTATGTATTTCAAATGTATTTGAACCAGTTAATTTTTTATTAGTTAAATCGCGGTGCTTATTTTGACTAATCCTAATATTTACTCAACTTATAAACCATGCTACGAGTTTTAGTTTAAGATTATTCTCCCTTTTTATAGATAAATATCAAACGGATCTTGAGTACCTTCCTTATACTGGAGTTAAATCCCGAGTAATATCACAAATATAATCTGTGATCTTCATAAGAAGAAAATTGATTAAGTTCGAATAATGTGTAAAAACAAACATTAATCATAGCCATTAAAATTTCATATTTTAACATCTCCAGGTAAGAACATATTATGTAATTCAATTATTGGAATATTTGTTTAGCTCAAATGGTTTCTTTTTGTGGATTTTTGGAAAATATTAGGCTTATGGCTGCCAAGATGGTCGCTCTGTGATCGATTATGGGACTCAAGATGTTCGCTTCATTATTGTAAGTAAATTATGGATTCATGGCTTAAACCTGTTTAATATGGTTGGTTTATATATTATTTCTTTAGTGAGCACAAATTGGTTTTAAACTGCCACTCGAGCAGTGTTCAATATTTTTTTGTTCTCTTAAAATTCAATAAAAATACAATTTTGTTTGGATTAATACATTTAAATAATAGTTATTTCTTTGCAAAATTGTGTGTATTCTGATAGATACTTTTTTAATTATTCAATCAACTAATCAAACTACTTTAATTGGTGATACATTTTTGTGTCTTATCTAATACATAACACTACACGGTAAGATTTTATTTTGTAAATAAAAAAATTCTCTAAAGGAACCATAAACTTTCTCAATACGGGAATTGAGTATAATATAAATAAATTTTCAATACGAACCATAAACGTTTTCTACCCGCGAATGGATTATAATAAAAATAAATCTCAACACTGGAACTGTGCATTTTTCATTTTCTTACATGAACCAAGATAATTGGGCTGTATTTGATTAGGGGTCTAGTACGCCTTATCCTTCCCACATTTGGCTATTTTTCACTAAGTGTGTACCATGGGTGGATATTTTATTCACTTTATTATGCACACTACCTATAGTACTGGCCTATATTCAAATTACACCAAGATTTAAATATTTTTAAAATTTTTATTAACTACTATATTTAAGTAAAACTAGACAATACATCACCAAAATCACATTCAAAATGTATAATCTATGACATCCCATTGATTCTATGCTCTGGATGGATTACATTATTAAAACGTTAGAATGTTAGATAAAAAAAAAGTAAAATCAACTCAATGTCTTTAAGATTTTCAGTGCGATTTTTTAGCTTGAAATCGTTTCACCAACCTTGAAATTCTTGGGAGGATACTCTTGCTCAAATCTAATCTCTTGTCATTGCATACGCCCAGACAATTTCCTTGCTTCTATTTGATCAAAAGTAGAGTAGTGGATCACTGTTCTCACAAAAAGGTTGTTGATAACCATAAGATACCGTGAGGCGGCCAATTGTTTGGGTAAGATATCACCTTTTTACATTAAAACTCTTACATGTTTACACCAGATTCAATCCAAACGTTACTATAGTTTTGAAGTTCTATAACCTCTTTTTGGATTTCACCAAGAATGTCCTTGTGCTTGATACTGAAAGGATTACAAATTAGTTTCTAATTGTCTTTATTTTCACTTTTGTCATATTCTGGAAAATTACAGCTGAATTCGTCCTTGAGTATTTGTGACACGACACTCACGTTAGACTTCATTTGTGATAACGTAGTTCCTTTCATCAGCAAAGGCTTTCAGCGTCAAAAATGCTGAATAGTTTTTCTCCTGGACTTTTGTCAATCCACAGATCAATTTTGCACAAAAATGCGGGAAGTTTGTCTTCAAACACATAGATGTTGGTGACACCTTCCAACTTTCCATTTTCAGAACCTTGTAGCTGCAATTTTTTGTTGATTTTTGTTTAAAAAAAATGGTTGTTTGTACTTTAGACCAGGGTTCTATGGATGGGCTTCAGTGGGTCTGTGAACCAGGTACAAAAAATAACATACAATCACAGTAACTTCCACTTAAATAACTAGAATGGTATGCATTTGATAAGAAATACAAAAAACCTACCTGGTAGGCCTGTTCGGGATCCCATACTTTGGGAAATATGTTCTCAAAACTCAGGCGGCGAAAAATTATTTCCTGGGAATTTTTGTGAAAAATTATTATAAAAAGCTTACATTTACTATTGGCGACCATCTACAGTGGAACCTGGATAATTCGGACTTGAAGGGATCAGGGGAAAATTCAAACTATCCACAAATTTGAATTAAATAACTTTTTTAAAAGGAATTCCTTTTTCCACTTCCTATATCACCACTACTTTTTCGGGCAAAGTTAATAATTTATAGGACTGTAGCTTGGACAGTGACATCATAATACACAGACACACTTACACACACACACGCACACACACACACACATACATATATATATATATATATACACTACTGTACAATATGTACTTAAACAAAACTAAAACTAAACAAAAAATAAATAATAAACTCGCACATCACAAGAATATCGCTGCGACCGAATCACTAAGAACAGCGCACGTAACTGCTCGAGAGGTTCGACCTTGACTAACGGAATACAGAACTGTACTTGTAAACAAAGATGTATGGGAAAGCTGGGGCGCATTCCAAAGTTGCCTCTCCTGTTTCCAAAAATAGAACACGGCACCACAAATATCATAACGCCACAAATATCATGGCGCTGAACTAGAAGTAGGAAAATAATACTGCACAGTACATTAGAACTTACAAGAAGTTCGAATTAACCAAAACAAAATTTGAATTATCCATGGTTTTTTTAACATTTTTTTTAGTAAAAAATTCATGAGACTGAGAGAAAAATTTGAATTCAAGAAAATTTCAAATTGCGGAAGTTCGAATTAGTCAAGATTCCACTGTATCAATGTGACATTTATACTTAATGCTCATTAACAATAAAAATGTATTCAAGTTAAATTAACCTTATCTTCTTTTAAGTAGACAGAAGGTACCAAACATTTCAGCAGCTTTTATTTTACAACTACAATACCTAGTCATCATGACTGAGTGTCATCAAATAACAATCACACTAGTCTACTTGATTGTGATATTTATCTCTGAATAGATTTAAAGAAGAAAAACATGTTTGGCAAAAAATAATTATAAAAGTGTCTTTAAATATCAAATTACACACAAAATACACCTTCACCACACTTTTAAATTCATCAAGACACATCTATTATGTTAAATGCTATTAGTTGAAATGGCATCCATTTGCTTTTGTATCTTAAATAATAATAGTTGGGTGAACTAATACTTTCAAAGTCCAGTTCATTGCTTTTTGTTAGAGGTTTATTAACTAAAACACAAGAGATATTAAGGCACATTGGTTCAGTTGAAAAATGTTTTTAGTATTTTTTATTGACAAGACTGTGAGTCACATTTATTTATTTAGATTAGCTTAAATGGCCTTGTGTTTTAGTGTGTAATAACTTTTTTAGTTTATTTTAAATTTTATTAAAAATGATATAAATGCTAGAATTAAAATTACACAATTTTATAATTGTTGCTTTATACCTGGGTCTTTTATTTTAGCTTACATCAAAACCTTACTCAACAACTTTAATACAAAATATTATCTATATATATATAAAAATAATATCTAAAGCAAAAAAATATTTATATGAAATGTTTATGTTAATTGATTATATATATGGTGTAAATGAAAGTATTTCAATTTTAGAGCATTATGAGTCCATGCAACTTGTAATGTAAAGACAAATTATAAGTAATCCAAAATTAAATACTATTAGGAACTTTTTATAACGTTTTAGATGAACTATATAAAATAAAGCAATCGAATATAACATATTTATATCATGTCAAATTTTAAGTCCCAATCAATGTTGGTGGTTTCTACTGTTAAAAATGAACCTTACTTACTTACTCTATGGCATTAGGAATTCGATTATATACATATATATAATAAATTAACATAAACATTTCATATAAATATTTTTTTTGCATTAAATATTATTTATTATATATATATAAAATAAATATTAATTTATAATAATTAATAAATAATGATTTATTTTATATATATAATAAATCATATTTAAAGCAAAAAAATATTTATATGAAATGTTTATGTTAATTGATTATATATATATAAAAATTAACATTATATATATACATATATATATATATATATACATATATATAATATATAAATATAAAATAAATAAATGAACATAAACATTTTGCATACATTTTTTTTTCTTTAAAAATTCAACATGATTACACAATTTAAATTTACTGTTCAAACCTCTAAATTGCAACCTAATCAAAGTTTTGGTCTTTTTTCCCCGACCTTATTCGAGATCGAATCGCCCTTAGCTTCTAATTCAACATCAAATTCTTTTTTATTTGAATGAATGGGACGCATAAGCTTAGGCTAAAACTATAAATAGTAAAACTAAATACAAGCCTAAAGTGGAAAATTATTTTTTAGATTTTTTACTTTTCCCATCTCGTTCCCGCGGTAAATTGACATTTCCCGCCCGAAAATTTCCCAAAGTCAAAATCTCATTCACGCACAGGCCTACTACCTTGCCATTATCGTGGTCACAAAATTTGTTGACAGCTATGCATATGAATTTACCAGCGAAGTACTTGTTTTTGCTTGTGTCATGGTCCATCTCACATCACCAACCAATGGCACAAACTATGACCACATTAACTTAAGGAAAAAAATTAATATTGTGCCATAAATTAAACTCAAAGCATTTTAGTGAATTCTGCTGTTCCTTGGCCCAAGCCTATTCTCATCTGACCAAGCAAGTTATTGAAGTTGTTTTATTGTGCTAATAACTAGCTAATTAAAGATACATAAGTGGTGTTATCAGTAAACTTCCATATAAGCCTTCGCCCATAATACACACAGATCATATAATATTGCACAGATCATCATACATACATAAACCAATGGTGTTAAGTGTTGCCACACAGTAGACACCAAATATCTTGCACCTTCCCTCAATTTTTGAAGCAGTTACAAATTAAATTAAAGAATAATAATACAACTTCAACAAAATAATAACTAACCATACATAATACAAAGTAATTAATCCTGTCCCAAAATCTCACTCAAACCTGAGTCTGACAGGTCATAATCCATTAAATGTCTTGGAGCTCGAATTCTCTTTTCGCTACTAGTACAAGCTGATCCTGAGTCCAATTGACTATTACAGGTATTGTTGCCAACATTTTCAGAAACATTGGCGACTACTGCTGGCTTTTCATATGAAAAATTAACATCATAATCAAAATTTTCCCCCTTTTATACCTCGTTCTATCAGTTAACCCTTGACCCAATAAAGTTTATTTTGTTTGATAAATCTACACCTAATTAATTTTCTATTTCTCCTCCACCTGTACTTATACAGCAAGACCTAAACGGAAGACATTTTTCAATTACTCCTACTTATAATGGTTTCAAAGCTACGGCTCCTCTTTTATAATAATATTCTTGTTTTACATTACTAATATTCCTATCCACTTGTAATTTTTCACAGTCCACAGAAATGGGAAGTAAATGAGTAAGTGTGCACAGTATCCGAAACTTTAACATTCCTAACATCATTAATTGTGCTGGAGAGTATCCTAAATTATTTACAGGAGAATTTCTGTATTCTAACAGGGCATAGTACACATCCTGATTACTAAGTTTGCACTTCCTTAAAATATGTTTGGCTATACTAACACCTTTTTCAGCCAATCCATTAGATTGGCTAAATCTAGGACTTGAAAAAACCACCCTAAAGTTCCACTTTTTTTTGCAAACTTTATATAACTATAGCTATTGAATGGATTATTATCACTGATCAAAATATCAGGAACACCCAGTCTAGTAAATATAGACTTGAGTTTTGACATGACTGTTCCAGGCCTTCATTTTCTCCTAAATAATCCTTAATATTCCAATACCGGATAAGACTAATAGACACATCATTTCTATTGAGCCAGCCGGAATGTACATATTTATTTAATTTCGACACGTCCTTATCTCTAGCTGTTGCCTCAATAAATTGTTGCTTTCCTTCTTCAGAGATATTTAAATCACTGCTAATATATTTACAATGAACAGTGGAAAGATAATATGACAAATTAGCGACTTCATCGGTCAGGTAGGCTCTTGAAAGTTTATCTGCTAACTTATATTCATTTCTTTCTCTGGAATATATGAAATAACTATATTGTACTCAAGTAATATTAACATCAGTCTTTGAAGTCTAGGCGATACTTTATCCATACCTTTTTTTTAGCAAGATTTACTTATGGACGATGATGTCTTTACATGCACCAAATTACCATATGTAAAATTATTAAACTTTTCTAAGGCAACAACATTGGCAGGTAGTTCCTTTTCAATCTGTGAGTAGTGCTCCTCTGTGTCTGTCAGAGCTCTTGATGCAAATCCTAGAGGATGTTCATCCTGTAACAACACCGACCCAATACCACCTTGTGAGNCTGTCAGTTTGTATTTCCAATGACTTATTGTTATCACAGAAGTGTAAAACTGGTGCATTAGTAAGCACCCTTTTCAAATTTCCTTATGTTCTGGCTCCCAGTTAAAGTCCACATCATTTTTAGTCAATTCCCTTAAACTTTTAATACAAGCAGAAAAGTTAGCAATGAACTTTGATAAAAACTTTGCCATTCCCAAAAAATGCATTAAAGACTTCTTATTTGATGGTCTTGGTAAGTCTCTTTTGTACACTCTAGAAAACATTCCTTCTTTCTCCAAATCAAATAGCACCTTTTAAATTCAACTTAACTGTTAGTGGAACTTGCGCGGTCTTACCACTGCTTGGCACACTGACGGATCAGTTTAAATTTTAGTTTTACCTGGAACCACTAAATAAATTGCCAAATGTATCAATTAGATTATCAGTTTTCAAAGCAAACATTTTTTTGATTAATTTCAGGACCACACATGCTCTCAATCCTATTAAACATTCAACATTATCAGACAGTATTTCAAAGTTAATTGCAACACAATGGTTGCTACCATTGATCTCCAGTTGAACTCTTCCTATAGGTTTTAATACAGCCCTATTACCATAGGGGGATACAATTGTTTGAGTGTGCACTAATTTAGGAGCAGGGACAATTTTCTTAACCAGACTTAGGTTAATTACATTTGCTTCTGCCCCCTTATCCACTTTAGCTTTAAACAATGTTCTATTACATTTGAGGTTAACATACCAAGCTGGCTGCTCATCACCATCTTATCGTCGGTACTCGTGACTTTTCAATGCATTGACTCCCGCGACTTTAACTGGGCACATATATGTAAAGTGATTTTTCTCTTTGCAAGAAAAACATTCTTTGCTACAAGCTGGACAGTTTTTAGATTGATGGTGTGTTCCACACCTACAACCAGCGCCTCTGCTGTTAAGTTGAGTTTTCCTATTGTAGCTTGATGAAGAAGCCTTTCTTGTATGTTCTTGTCTTCTCTACATGCTGATTTGAATGTCCTGTTAACGTATCAATTGTCATGTTTTGAGACCCAGTATAAAAACCATGAATGTCCTTTGTTTGTCTTCTAGATGTCTCTGCAGCACGGCACAACTCTTCTGCTCTTTTCAAGGACAAGTCTGCATCTCTGAGCATATGCTCTGTCAATTTAGGATCTTTGATTCCCATCACAATACAATCTTTGATTCTAGCCTTTAGTTGGTCACCAAATTCACACTTGATAGCTTGCGTTTTCAATTTTGTAACAAATGACTATACAAATTGGCCTTTCATCGATATATTATGAAATTCATATCTTTCATATACTATATTTTTCTTTGGACTACAGTAGCCGTCAAATGACTTCAAAACATCTTCAAACTTAGGTATACTTCCTAAATCGAAGCTATTTTAATCATTCAAACCTCCATCTCCTATGGTCGACAGCAGGATACCAATTTTTACTTTATCCTCTAATTTTGTTAACCTGGCCGCTTGTAGATAAAACATTAATTTTTGCTTATATTGTTTCCACTGGTCTGCTAAGTCGTTTGCCTCAACGTATACTGACATTGGAAGGGCGAACACGTTTGTATTAACTTCCGGCACCATGTTGTATTGTGTTAGTAACTATATAATTAAAGATACATAAGTGGTGTTATCATTAAACTTATTAAACTTCCATGTAAGCTTCCGCCCATAATACACACAGATCGTCATACATAAACCACTGGTGTCTAGTGCTGCCACACAGTAGATACCAAATATCTTACAGAAGCTCTTGATTCAATTAGCTACTACACAGCTTTGTGAGGCAGGCTTTTCAGCACTTATTGCCATCAAAACCAAAACTTAAAATTGTCGTATGTCAAAGTTGACATGCACGTTACTCTCTTGAAGACTTAACAATTTCAACTTCTTACTCAAGCAAAACAACACACTTCTCATTAAGAAAAAGTGATTTTTATTGTGAATAATTTCACATGCTTTTGATTTAGATGAAGGCATGTTGAAGTTTTGGATTAAAGCTAAATTAATCATAAATAGCTATAAAACTAAGATTGTATAGGTCTACTTTATTTTGTATTGCTCGATATTTTGTTTATAAAGCTAAATTATTGTATTGTTATTTATTGTAATATTATATGCAATAGTTTTTTATTATTATTTTAAAGTATTTAATACTAACACAACCTAACCTTTCAAGCATCAACAACACAGGACTTAGTTAGGCCTAGTTTTGATTCAATTGTTAGCTATAAACTATTTTCAATAATGATATTATTGTCATTAGGTTCTCTGTATTCTTGTGACTGGGATGATGCTATTAGATAATTTATTATTTACTATTTTATATATAAAAATGTGACTTGTATGTAGATATGTTTGAGCACCAACCCCCATTAAAATATATATATTTTGAAGGCTCTAGTTTAGTTTACAAACAGATGCTTTTGGAAAATAGTTTTAATACCACAAAAACACTATCCAACAGTTTTGTGTGATTAATAGGCCTAGAGCTGTTTGGTGGTGTTGGTGTTATAATCACAGTTTATCTTGTGTATGTGTTTACGTACTACTCCCATAGCCTTTTATAATTTCTGTAATTACTTGACAAACTATGTAAATAGGAAGAAAACCAGGCTATGTTGAAACACATTTCACCTTGCTCTGAACTAAATATGGTAAGAGCTCCTAGCCATAAACAAAACACTCCTTGCAAAGAAAGAATTATGTAAAAAAAACAAACCTACTCACCATCTCACACTACTTTCGTTGATTTGGATCAATTCAGCTGATAATTTAGGAACATCGCACTTGAGTGGTAGGAATCCTGCAGATAAATTGGAACCACTAGGCTCTTCTAGTCTTCGATATATATTCCAGCAGGAATTGACTTCTGAAAGGCCCTTTTCCCTACCATAAATCTACTATATAGTAGGATATTGGTAGGAAAAAAGACCTTTCAGAGAGTAATTCCTACCGTGAATGGAATATAGTTGGCTGACTCATTAACAGTGGCGGTAATGGGGGGATTGAGATTAATAAAACTAAACTTTTATTCAACACAAGCACTTCTATAACTATTTAGCTTTTCTATTTAAAAATGTTTCAATACAAAGTTAAACCACTAAAATAAGTTATGTTAATATCAAAATATCTAAACTAATACATCTCTCATATTAAAAACAAATTTATCTTATTATGTCTTTTACCCGCCTCGGTGGCGTAGTTGGCTAACGCGCTTGTCTTGTCGAGCTCGACTGCTGAGGACTGGGAGATCGAGGTTCGAATCTCGGTCGGGTGAACTGGGAGTGGTTTCCTAAATGGTTTTCCACTCTCCTTCCACGCAAATGCGGGTTCACTTCCTCTAATTCAACCTTCCCAATTCCTGATCCATTAGTGTAGTTAGTACTTAAAGCGTATAACCCGAACGGGTAGTAAGACGCGTATGCTAAATTATTATTATTATTATGTCTTTTATTAATACTATATAAACATCAATATTTCCAAACCTAGGCCTAGTCAAGAGGTTAATACAACAATCTTAGGGTTTAGGGTTTAAATAGGTTAGGGGCCCTCTTCTTTTCTTGATAAACACACAATATGAAATTTAAAAAATATATAAACATAAAATTGAAAATTAAATCTATCATAAATATATATCACTGCCACAAACACTTTATAATTAATCATACACAAGAATAAAGAAGTTCAAAAAAGATTAATTCAAAGTAGCCATTGCCAAATAAACTTTACAATTATCTCCCAGATCATACTTTCCCAAGTAGAGTAATTTTTACTAAGCAAATTACCAGTATTAAAAAAAAGGAACATTATCTAATTAATTTTTGTCCAATCTTTCTATTATTATTATTATTATTAATATTACTACCACCCTCACCACCACCACCACCACCACCACCACTCGTTCGGGCTATACCCACTTATGCTAATGTGTAATGGTAGGGTGTTGGTGAGATAAAATGGAGGACCTACAGTTTAATGTGGTATCCTAACCACGGTGGAGGCCTGGCATTCCACACATTCACAAGTTGTGATTATTACACGTCATGTCAGAGGTGAAGGAAGGGTTTGTCAATCAGATAAATCTGTGCCAGGACCGAGGATTGAACCTCGGACCTCCAGCACAGAAGTCCAACACCATACCGCTAGATAGCCAGGTCACCTTTGATCTTTTTAATAACAAATACAACACAAATTAATTAAACACGAAAATAAACATACACTTTTAATCTCATTGGCTAGCATGCGGTTTATTTTACTCTTTCAATTTATGTAAAATGAAGCTAGTATTTTAAAATATTTAAAAAATAAATGTTGGTTATACAAATAATTGTTTTATACCTTTTTTTTGTTTAAATATATCTTCTTTATTTAAATTAAAGAACCAAATTGGAGTTTTTTCAAAGGTTGCCTTATTTAAGAATTCAAGATGGCGACTTGGTGAGTCTTTGTTTATCTTGATGACACCAATACCCACCGTTAATAGTGTTCATTTGCTGGAGTATAAAAATAAACAACTTTTATTTGAAACAAATCTTTTTCCCCCTTTTTTTGAATAAGGTTTACAAACATAATTTGGTTATGGTTTATAATGATCGGTTCTAATGAGATAAACTTGGAAATTTAATACATTATAACTATTTGCTCTATTGTAGCTCATGTTGCCACAATGGTGCAAATGAAAATAACACATTTGTTATACATTATAAGTCTGTTTATAATTAATAATATAAAAACAAACTATTAAGTAATCCATAAGGAGGTAGCATTAAAAGTGTTATTATAATTTTTTAGGTGAAATATATGTAATAAATCAATCAAATAAAACATTTATATACTTTCAAATGTTAGTAACTTCCAATCAATGTTGGTGAATTCTGTCTTCCTCTGAAAATTTGACTTTAGATAGTGATCCAAATCATATTAAAAACATGCCCCATGCGACGTTTTTATGTGGCACATCCAGAAATTCATGCTGCATTCAATGTTATTATTTATACATTAAAATAAGCTTCATGATAATATGTGAGCTTTATTTACACTTTTTAGGGGTTAAATGTTTGATATAGTCATCTCAGAAGCAAAATAAAACAATCTCAACTTTACCAACAGGATAAAATTACATAGATCACGCGTGGAAAACTGAAAGAGCTGATAAAACATAACATTTTTCATCTTTGGAAAAAAACGAGGAAAAAAAGACCACTGTACTAGTACTGGTTGGAACATTGGTGAATTTAATATGCCCACATTTTTTGGCAAGCTCTAAATAGTAGGCCTTAGCACATTTAAGAAAAAATGAACCAGAAAATTTTTCACTTCAATTCAAACACATCTCTTTTACCACTCCCTTCCTATAACATTGTGTCGCGATATTACTGATATTTACCCATCTAGGTAAAATAATTGCATTCTCAACACCAATGATAATGCTCCACAATGGTCAATTTTATTAAAAATAAAGTGTAATTTCTCTATACTACACTCTTTGAACATGTTTGGAAAAATATAAATTTCTTCTGGTTTTACTGACCAACCTGCTACTTAGGAATGTCAACCCTGCTGGCAAAATTTTCTGTGGAAAACAGCGAACAGGGACTTTTTTTTACTTAGAAAATAGTGGCAACCCACGTTTGAATTTCAGCATCAATCACAGATTATTGTGGTGTGGCTCGAATGTTAAGGATGGTACACTTTGTTTAGCTACTGTAGTGTAAGTTAAAACGGCAATTATATTTCACTCCGCTTCACTAACCTAACCTTGGGGATTAGGAATTGCCTAAACCTGATTTGTATGTTGAAATGCAACCATGACACCAATAGCTGTAAATCATATTGTTGATGTATAAAACCTTTCCAACCTCTGCGACAAAATATATTTTTACTGTGTAGTCAATGATTGAATTTACCTTACAGAGAGTTACATCATATTGTTATGACCGCAGCTCAGATTTTTATGACATGTCATCTTTTTTGATACGTCACAATGTTCAAGTGTATATATTTTGTTCAGGATTCTTGGTTGTGGAAATGTTTTTTCATAGCTCCTTTTTTGTTATTTTGGATTCTTAGGTAATATTTTCTTGGCTTGCATACTATGTGAGTCTTTTTTGGAAATTTTTAAATCATTTTAAGACATTTTTGAACAAGTCTTAATAATTTATGTTGAATATGTATATTTTTAAATGAGTACTTTTGATATTTTATAAAGGTATCAATACTCGAACATACATTTTTAAAACTACACAGTTTCCAGAGTGAAAAGATAATGTAGGCAATGAATTTTGTATGGAGCCTTTTTGCTTATGTTTGTAAACTACACATTCCTGTTGAGACACTGAAACTGGATTGGAAAAGATTGCATTGGGAGTGGATAGCTTTTTTTCTGAAGCAGATATTTGTAAATCAATATTTATATCTAGCAAAATGATAATTTAAGAATCTATTTGTTAAAAGCTTTATATACATATGTATTTTGTAGTTTCTCTTTCAAAGTGCGCGCTTGATTTAGTTGTCTGCATTCATTACGAGTTTTTGATCACATTTTTATGTTGTATTTTAGAGTTTTTATTTCCTCATAGTCTGGGCCCTGGCTATGACCAAGGTTAAAACAATGTAGGTTAAAAAATATGGTACCCCTCCTCCCACACACTTTTGCAACAAATCGGCGGCCTAAACTAATATTAATGCCCTTGAAATCTTTGGACAGCTTTTGAAAGAGAAAAGGTCATAGTCTTAACTTTGTTGAAAATGTTAACTATATTGTTTATTTTAGTATGTAAATACAAGAACTTTGACTTTTTAAACACTTTGAATTAAAAAAATAATCTTTTATTTGAGTAAATATATTTTTTATGTTTAGCTGCCTTGTTTGTAAATTAATCACTTCACAATTCATTTTAAATAAATGGACAAATATTATTCCCAAGATGGGAATTTCAGATCATGATAGGTAGCCATATATTTTGAGCATTGGCTATGACCAATGTTAACCCAAATTAAGGAAGGAGACCTTGGGATCTGCCACTACCTCATGGTAAACTGTTAAAGTAGGTAATCAGATTTGCTCCTCTAGAAAGTCAAGCAATTTTGGATATGAAAAGCCAGGGGGTCACTTTTGAGTGATGCTACTAGTTTGCTATCTACTTCACTAGTTAAATGATTGTATGTATATACGGTAGACAATACTTTTATACAATAATGTAGTTAAATGCATGAGAAGTGACGGGAAAACCAATTATGAACAACATCCCGGCGTTATGCCAAGCGAACATGAGAATGCATGAAAGATGTTCGGTTAGTGGTCTGTACGACAGTATGGTACTCTCAATTTCAGGAGTAGTTGGACTACACACTTCATATCATCAGAGGTTTTTCTTATCCGAGTTAGGGTTCGGCCAGACTGACAAGCGTGCGAGCGAGCGCACAAGCGACTGGGTGGCCACACTGGCGAGCGAGCGTGTAATTAGCAGACCCTAGTTCATTAGAGAAGATGTCTCTGTCAAAGACACTTGGTACATCTCTGCTCCTCGAAAATACTTAGAACAAATATTTTTAATGTACTGAAGTGTTTTAAAATCAGATTAGCCGCACCAGTGGCGGAATGGTGCATTGCACTCCATAGCTTTTGACTGGGAGATAAAGGTTCGAAGGCTCAGTGAACTGAAGGTGATTCTTAAAACTTATTTATTGTTGTGGTTTTTTCATACTCTCCAAACTAATGGTGATTATTATTTGTAAAGGCCTACTTTGATTATAATATTGAAGTATTTTAACATATCGGGCTTACATATATTTATGGTCTTACCAATTAAATTAGGCCATTAATTGAAAGTGTGTTAAAGCTATCACTGATAGAAAAAAGTCAAATATCATGTCAAAATGAGAAGTTTCCCAGCACTCAATGAACCAACATAGAATAATATTGCCTAGCGCCTGTAAACTAGACTGTACCGGGTCGAGCGCGCGCGCTTGAAAAATAGAAACAGTTCTATCTTTCAAGCACGCACGCTCGCTCCAGTGTGGCCACCTCACATTACAACCAATGTGTTCTATTTTATATTTTAGTCGCTCGCGCGCTCAGTCTGGCCGCCCCCTTAGGCTCGGTCCCAATTACCTCAGTTAATCACGGGTCAAAAATTGTATATATTTAAATTTCACTATTATTGAGTTCTAGGACAGCAGCTCCCAAACTTCATTGGCTTATGACACATTTAAATTTAGATACATATCTGGTGATCCACTGATATCCTAAAGTTTCTTTTAAATTTGCCTTCTACAAAATGTCACAAATATATAGAAATATAGGCTAGTAAAGTATCTATGAGGAAAATAATTATTAAAATAATTTGACAGTCTTAATTTGGCAAAACATTTAGTTGAGATGCTTGTAGCCATATAATGATCTTGCTTGGATTCAGAAACTGAATCTATGAATCAAACAAACCCATTTTTATTCTAATCAATTTCAACGAGAAATCTATTTTATTGTATTATCTTATATTTTTATACCAACAAATGTGAAAACAAACATTTTCAAAGAGTTATAATAATGAAATGCATGATATTTTCACTATTTGGTTGGGCAGGTTTAAATATTTAGACCAAACTTGTAACCATAAGTGTAGACACCTTTCTTTGGAGAAGAAATTAATATTCATATTGTCTTTTGAAATGGCAACAACTTAAACAAATTAAATACAGTTTTGCTTACAATTTTTGCCACTTACTGAAAAGTATTGAAAACCGCTGTGTTAGATCATAGTATTGACATTGCTAATCATTACTGCTGGCACAATACATAAAAAGTGAATTTTTAACACAAAATTCTCAATATTTTATGATAAAGTTGATTTTCAAATGATCGTTGGTCAATAAATGTGGTTTGTGGTATAATCAAAGGTCTGGAACATATAATTGTTATCCCTTAGTTCATGCCCAAATAAAAAGAATAGCAAACTAAACACATTTGTTTGAATTTTGAGATTTGATAACAGAAAAATAACTTATATTTTGATGTTATATATGTATATAATGGTTATATTTAATGATTATTAAATCTGAGCGTATAACTTAAATGAATAGTAAGACACGGTACTTTTTTTTTTTAATATTCCACTATTGGTAATATTTATAGATTCCAAAATAACACAAAATTAGGATTTATAAATATGTACAAAAGGAAAGATATTAAAAACTAATAAGTTAATCACATATTTAATTCAAGTTTTTTATGATATACTTACGGAATTGGGCAGCATCGCGCTATTTACCTAAAGAACAATATAAAATGGAACAAAGAAACAGTTGAAGATATTGTGTTTCTTCTCTTCCATGGAAAAGGTAGGTATATTACACCATTTAAAATATTGAAACTTCCTGTAACCTACCTTTGAAATTTATTTATTATAGAAAGACTATCAAGTAAATGTAAATTTGTTCTTAGACAATTTTCCACCTAACCAGTCAGCTCAGCAGAAATTATTCTTGCAGTCTAAAGTTGGTCATTGGAAGGCCAATTATGTAGGTCTTTAATTTTTTCATTTAAAACTCAGGCTAGTATTTAATATATTAGGATGAAAAAAGACTCTACTAGAAGAAAAAAAAGTTTAAGAATATTTTAGTACAGGATAAGGAATAAAATTACTTTTAGAATAGTTTTTAAAACAAATTAATTACTTTTACAAATGGTGTATTTTTAAACAGGCTGTGAATACAAATTATATGAAACCATGCAGTGTGATTTGTATTTAATGTTAATTTTTCAACTACACCATATATTATTTGTAATTATGGTTTATTAAAAAACATTTTAATAAACTTGAGATCAAACCACTCTTGTCTTTTGGTATGCACCATTTTATTATGTTGTGCGAATACACTTTTATGTTTCACGCTATTTTGAAAACCTTGGAACCCGCTTCATTAGCCATGTGGTCTAATGCGCTACTCTTGGAGTACTAGACTGCCGATGATGAGGAGATTGAGGTTTTAATCTCGGTTGTGTATACTAAAGGTGGTTATTTCAAAATGGTTTTCCACTCTCCCCATACAAATGCTGGTGCACTTCCTATTAATATAACCTTCCTAATCCTTAAAACCATATACTAAATTAGTACATAAGCCTATAACTCAACGGGTAGTAAGACGCAGAAGAATTTTGTGGAGAGTCAAGATCTTGAGTTGGGAAATTCTAGAATTACTCTGTACTATAGTACTTTTTATTACGAAATTTTTTTACTGCAGACTCTACAGGCAAATTTTAAATTTCCCAACTGTCTATCTCTACTCTTTAAAAGTTCCCAACTTCATAGCTCATCAAACATTGAAAGGAGATACCTTTTGTAGTATACAGTATTGTATAGAAAGCTTGCCTAAGGGGGGTCGTCCATAAACCATGTAATGTTTTGAGGGGAGAAGGAGGGGAGGGGCCAGGGGTGAGCTCTAATGTCTACATGCTGTTACATGGGGGGAGGATGGGGTACATCATATTGTTACATACAAGATCTTTTACTCAAATTTTAATGTTCAAAAATAATATTATTGTTCATGTGTTAACCTTTGATAAACATACTTATAGATGATAACTTCTGAATATCTGTAGTGTTGAAAATACAAGTTAAGCACTTTTTATCTATTAATATTTCAAATGCGCTTAGGTGTTATTGTCGGCCTGAGACTACGAACGCCAAGCACATTCGAAAACACATATTTTCATGCGCATGACAGTGACATCTTTATACTCACCACACTTGTTTAAATTTGTCCATTCTACTGACCCCTTCACATGCTTTTAGTTGGATAACAGCTGTCAGTTGAAGCTGCCTTAATTTATAGGTATAGTTGAGTTTAAGTATAATTTAGATTCCTACTGCACATTCTTTTACATAGGCCATGAATAATCGCTTGTGTTTGTACAGAAACAAAAATAATTTCTTTAAAAAAAGGAGACTTGTTTATTGCTTGCATATAGAAAGTGATATCCAAAGGGGAAAAAAACCAGTGGAAGAGTCTCAAAAAGATGTAGGGAAATGAAAAGAAGCAAAAGTACAGAATTTATCTCAAGGCCAGTTTGAGGAGTCCATCAATAGTGTTATTTCTTCGTACCAGCAGCATGTTATGAAAAGTAAAGCTTCAAATAACATTAATTTTTTTCAAAAGGTAGTTTAATTAATGCCTATATCTTTTCCCTTCTGATAAATTAGGGGTATATAAATGCCACTATTATACACCTGCTATGGTGGCCGCATTGTTTAAATTGTCATTCTCTCATTAGACTAAATAACCAATGTAGGGGAGATGGGATTCAATTACGAGTCAGATCTACTGAGGGTTGCTTTTCCTAAATGGTTTACCGCTCTTCTATGCAAATGCTGGTAGATTTTCTTTAAAATCCTACCCTTTTAGTATACATTTTGTAGGGTGATATAGTCAAATTGTAGTTTTTATAGAAATGGGGAAGGTAAAATTTTAGAGGCAATCTACCCTCATTAACTTGGAGATATAATATAAGAATATAAAACCATTTAGGTAAAGCCACTCTGAGTACACCCGACAAGTATTCGAAACCCGATCTCCACTTCATTAGCCATTTAGTCTTTTTCGAGAGTGAAGCCAGGATCCAGGACCGGCGTTGGAACAAAACATGAGTCTAGGAATAATTGATAAGTTAACTGAAGTAAAATTGTAGAGTAATCCAAAATATAATTTAGAAAAGTTTTATGACTATCAAAAAAAGTGCACAATATTAAGAAAGATGTCTCCACCCTGCGTCGAGCATCGTATGTGGGCACTGAGACATCATCATGTAGCGCCACTACAGAAAAGGGCCATCCTACTCAGCACATAGTAGTGACGTCTGGCTCTTACTCAGATCGCAAACCTGGCATTCGTAACATAATTATAGCAGAGGATTTTCCTCGTGAAACTTAGGAATCAGAGCTTGACATCTTTATGTCTGTATAAGTAATAATACTCTGAAATAATTTATAATCAGGATTTAAAATGGATTTTAAGAAGTGTTAAATCTGGATTCCTCCTTTAGTATCACAAAACTTAACTATGAAAAAATGACATTCATTCTTGGTGAGAAAGTTATATAATATAGGATTGGGGGCATGGGTGGAGGCTAAATGTCTACATAGTGTGTTACTTGGGGAGAAGGGGGTGCTAAAATGGTAGCAAAAAAGCGTTATGTTGTTTATGGATGACCCCTAACCAAGTTTGCTAGTAGTGCCTTTGTCACTGCCTACTAGTTTTAAGTCTATTACTACAATTACTAGACACCAGTAGCCTTAAGAATTGTAATTGTAATTTGATCACTTAATAAAGACTGGAGTTTTTAACAAGCTGAAACTTGTTAGTTTTCCTACATGCCAAAATGGTGACTGTCAAAACAAATAACATTTAAACTGAACAATCATCACTAATTTTTTTTAAACCTTTATTCAAGGCCCATTTATCGCCTCACATTTCACATTTTACCTGGGGGAGAACCAGCTGGCCAGCCTGTTTGTTAACTGAGGGGTATAAATGTTGTCAATGTTGTCCTTGTACTGGTCATGTTTTTTTTTAATTTCATAAAGCTTAGAGTTGGGAAATTCACTGTCTCATCAGCCCCCTTCACCCCCCAAATATATTTCATGTGATGCTCCTGGTTACATTTGGTAGATAATGTGCCAACCAATGTTTTGATGCCTGATAATCAAAATAGTCTGGAAACACAATCAAACATCATCCTGACTTAACTTAGTAAAGATGCACAGGTTTCTTGAAATTTCCTAATTTCCCAACTTGCTCAGTAAGAAATCTCACCTCATTATTGCCATCACATCCAATTCGGGAGTGTTTCCCAAATTATTGCTCCCTTAAATTTCACATCACATACAATTAATTATACACCATAAAGGTTACCCAAGAATAAATAAATTTACAAATGCTGAGTTTCGTACATCACATGTATTGTAAACACAGTTTTATTTATATACTTGAGAGTTTATATTGGTTAGTAGTTGAGTAATATTTCATGGCAAAAAATGAGTAACAGAGCTCCAGATTTTTGTCTGTGTATTCAGCAAGTTAAACTAACACCAGCTAAAATAGGGAACAAAAATGTCTTAGTAATAAGTGGAAGATTTATATTATTACATTACCATTATTATAAAAAACCAGGCCTTAAGGTGGTACTGGCTTATTGCATTCACTTTAAAATTGAACCATGCTGCACATATTCTAAGTATGTCCATATAACCTACAACTACCTGATTAAAAAAAGCATTAATAAGTTAAACAAATTTGTATTTCAAAGAAAACATAAAAACTAACTTGCCTGTCTAAAAATGGTTTAACTAGTATGCTTTAAAATTCAATCATTTGGTAACTATACAAAATAAATAAAAAGTATCTTGCAATCACGAAATTAATGGTAGTCATAAGTGACCTCTCAACAATTTTTTTGGATGCATAATGAGCAAGTAAATTAAAATTTTGCCAAGACCAAACTGCTATAGACTAGAGGAGAAACTAAACTGCAGGTTGGGCACCTTGGATATGGATACCTAGCTCCATTGATGGGCATGTGGATGAAATGTTAGGTTCATCTAGCCTGATTGGCCCAGTGAAGGTTATAATAAAATCCCAGTCAATGTACCAAAAGTATTACTTGTTAAAAGGCTCACTTCAATTTGTGTTGTTTTTACCTAAAATATATCTTCATTATTTATAGCCAATTTTGTTGATTTTAGTGTAAAATAAAAGTTGGTTTTGTACTTCAATACATACTTAAAACCTTTTAGACAAATATGATCTATAATAATGTTATATTCTATATTGTGATGGTCACCCTTCTGTGGTACCAACATAAGATGAATTGGGGAGTTAAGGGGTGGTCCAGTCACATTTCGGCACATATAGGATGGATGCATAAAGATAAACTTGGATATGGACTAGGTCCTTTTTTCAAAAGTGAGCTTGCGAATGTGGTAAAGTAATACTCATTTTATTGTATTTCATTTGATGAGAGCATAAATACTGTGGCTCAGGAAACCCAGATGGATGTTATTCCCTTCTGGAGTGAAAATGAAATTCATACAAGATATTTAACATCTTGCCTTTTAGATCATGCAACAGCTAAAGATATATTGATTAGCTTTATATCTGCACTAAAAGAAGAGGGATTGGATCTTAAAAAAATGCTTTAAGTTTCTATGGATGGACTAAATGTAAACCTCAAATTTTTAAGTGATCTCAAAAGTTACTTGAAAGAAGGTTCTCCACAATATCCTGATTTACTGTAAGTTGGAACTTGTTCTTTACACATTGTCGATGGTGCTCACAAAACAACAACTCAACAGCAGACTATTAACCAGTTTTTGCGCTTACTATATTATTTATTCAAAGATTTTCTAACAAGACGTGCAGACTATCAAAGAATAACAGGATCATCTCTTTTCTCGATGAAATTTTGTTCCATTAGATGGGTAGAAAACTCAAGGATGTTAGATAGTAATGTCAATGCTGCCGTATTTAAAACAGTATTTTTATTCTAACAAGCATACTCCAAAATCTGATAGTTTTCAAACATTGAGCAATTTTGTGAAGGATGAACTTCTGACTACAAAGTTGGAATTCATGCTCTCAATTTCACTTGAGTTGGAGCAATTTCTCACTGAATATCAGAGCAATTAACCTCTATTGTCATTTATGTTTGCAGATATAAATAAACTACTTGAGCATTTGATGAACAGAATTGTAAAATGTGATGTAATGAATTCAGCAAATACATCCAAAAAATTGTTAGCTGTTGATTTAAAGAAACAATCCAACATCAAATCACTCCCTATTGTAGATATTGTGTTCACAGTATCAGCAGCTTTGGAAGGAATTAAAGACATCAAGATATTTCAGCTAAGAGGAGATTGTCAAAAATTCCTAGTTGATTTCTGCAATTAACTTTTACACATAGCTTTATTTAAAAAATACAATATGGTAATTTGGTTGATAATAATGAGTCTTAAACAAGTTAGGCTTGGGACAATAATATCTTGCCGATCCCAATAATCATTTTGGCTAATCCCTAATGCTGATAATTTTATTTTCAATTTTTCTAAGATAATATGCAGTAACAACACATTGATGTTTTAATTCTTTTTAAATATTTTGATTAATTAAATCCATTATTTTAATAGGCCATCTAAAAAAAGCTGGCGCTAATGCTTGAAGGTAGTTATAATTTATATAAGGGTTGTAGACTCCTTTTTATAAAACTATGAGGTTCAACTCTGAACATTATTTATTTATATTATTAATAATTCACATTATGATAATTTTTATTGCATATTGGTAATAATGTAATAAAATGTTTCAGATACTTAAGATATGTTTTTGTATTATTATATCTTACATTAATGGAAGTTAACAATTTTTATTTACTAAAAATAATCTATCTATAATAAAAGGAAGGGTTTGTTTGTGTGTGCACAATGCACAGCCAAATCTATGACACGGAGAGATCTGAAATTTTTAACATAGGTGGACGGAAGCCTTGAAGCCGGATTTTAAAATTTTTAATTAGCTTTTTAACTAGGCTATTTTTAACAAATTTTTGAGGAAAATATTGTTAGTATGATAATTAAATTCTCATGGCAAATCGGGCACCATTGGTAGCTTATATAATTATTATACCACAGTTGGTCATGGACAACGCTGTGCGGGATTGCTAGTAATTAATAAATTGGATTATATTGAACAAAAAAAAAGTATTAATGACAAGATTAATATTTAGGAAGCTATCTTTTAATTTTATACTATCAATTGTAAAACATCATGTAAACACAGCATAGCTTAAATCTAGATTGATATAATCTAGGAAATCCTAGAATCTTCCTAGAATCCTAGAACAGAGTCTTCTGTTATCTACAAGGCTTAGATCTCACTGTATATTGGTCAGGATGGCACCACCCAATAGCCGGTTGTCTGTGCCCAACGTTGAAATCCTCTCAGCCCTTGGCTGTGGTGACACCAGTTCTAAACATCCTTGTACCCAACACATTTACTAGTATATCAAGCTATGATCTCTATTATGTTTGTAATATCCTTAGTATTCTCTTTTGAATAGTGGCAGACATATTGTGATAAATTGAGCTGATCAAAAGTGCCATCAAAACATGGATGATTATTAAAGGTATATTAAGTGTAAAACCTGAACAAGTAGTTATATGCGATGCTAAATAAAATAAAGGTATATTGTGGAAAAAAAAGTATGATTATTATTTATTGAACAGCCCTTGTAGCATCTAATTTATAATTTAATAAATAAAAATTAATAGGTTCCTTTAATGGAAAAATATAAAGATACAAAAACATTATCTTAGGCATATGAATAACCTCTATTACCAATTGGAAATATTATTTATCTTTATGAAATAAGTAATTAATGCTCTCATTTAAACTTGATGGTTTTGAAGCAAGGGGTCTACAACCCTAATCTGTATTATACCTCCATTCAAGCATTATTAGCCCTGTCTTTTTTTTCTTCGAATTGCTTATTTAAATTTTTAATCAATTTAAAAAAAATCTATTTGTTGTTACTCTTTATTATATTTGAAAAATTGAAAATGAAATAACTAAAAAGATAAGCACTAGAACTCCTCTAAAATTATGGTCAGGATTAGCAAAATGGCTGATCGGCTCAAGACTAACTTTTTAATGTCTGATTACCAACAAAACACCATTTAACTATCGTAATAAAGCTCATATTGCACAACTTAAGAGCAGTCATTGTAGTAGGCCCAACTTAGCCCCCGGCTCGCATCTGCATTTGTGCATACACAAATTCACATAACAACGTAGCTTTATAAACATATATTTATACATATTTTTATTAATCAAATTAAATATGTATTATAAAATGCAATTATGACAAAATTTAAATTTGAACCATTAGCTATTTCATATTTACCAACGAGGGTTTCCCTTTAATCTGCCTTCAGGATTCTGTGAGGGCCACAATTTGAGTGAGTGGGCTGCCAGTTGGACCACATTGCCTAAGGCTTAAACACAATTATTTGTATTGTATTAGAAAAAGCAATACACATATATATTACTTGATTTACAAATATACCCTTAATGTGAGTTTAACAATGCATATATTCATCACCTCTGTGTTAGCATGCAGCAATAAGTATTGAGTGCACACAGTATATTTGTTTAATAGCACATAATATGCCAGAGTATAAATACTCCAAAATCAGCATATGAAAAGAGGCACTATTGCATTGCAGTGCTAAGTTGAAGAGTGCAATAAACTTATGTTTTGGAAAACTAGTTATTATAAAATAAATATTTTAATTACCTGGTACATAATGTTTTAGAGACAACTTTAATTTGTACATATAATTGAAGAGCTTATTCCCAAAACCATTTCAGTTCTTTTTAAAAAAATACCGACAATAGAACAAAAAAGTATTTGCAAAAAAACTTTTGGGAATCTTTTTTCTATATGTTTTACGTCACTCTGAACACAAATTGTCTACTTTGAACATTTAACTCTAAATTGAAATTAAAAATTCAAGGACGTTTGGTTGCTAGTTTTTTAGGTTCTCCTGTAAATTAAAAAAAAATTGGATTGAACTAGTTTCAGGAACGAGCTCTTCAATTATACTTGGACATTTGTTAAATGGCTGAAACTCTTTTTAAGTTATATCATCAATATATTAAAATACAAGCATATTTTTTTCCATTCAGAACACTCTTAGGACTATTATTTGTTCATCTAACTATATGCTCCCTTTATTATAATTATATAAATTATTCATTACTATAGTTTCATATGTTTGTGTCGGGATTCACCTAGCTCCTATTACAATTTCCTACTAAATATATACCTTTACATTTCTAGAAATCTTTGTGTGGATAAAAATTTGGAGGCGACATGCTTCGGAATCGTGTGTCTGTAGTTCGTAAACGTATTTTTTTAAATTTCGTGTCAGCAATCGATCATGTTTAAGCCTGGAAAAATTAGGAAATTTTGTTCAGAAAAGGTTTCTTTTAAAGGTAACCTTTGTTTTAATATGTGTTAAATATCACACAATTACTAAATACTGAAGACAATTTACTCTGGAGAAGAAATTTGGAGTTTTACATGAAATGTGGTAAGTTTGATGTATTACAAGTGTTTGAATACTAAAAAAAAGAAAAACATATTTTCTACTAAACACAACCTGTTGTTTTACTTGTTCAAATTTGCTAAGAACTTTTGTTTTATATTTAAATTTTGTCATGTGTGATTTGATTAACTGATAAGTTACCTACCTAATATTGGCAGTAGTTAATGGTCCTTCCATTACCGATAGCACTAATTCATTATGCATGTGGGTCACTCAGTAGATTACATTGTTTCTAGGGAATTCTAATGACCCATTTGACGAGGAACACTAATTTAAGTAATGAATATTGTAACTTGGTTATAGGGTGCGTGTGTTTGCTCAATTATATTGAATTCAATCACAGCCTTTTAAGGTTTTTATTTTATAGTGGTTCAAATATATAGAAATTTTGTAAACATAAGTATTTTGTTAACATATTTAACAAGTATTAAATAGTTCTAGTCACATGTTGTTCATTAACCCAATTTTAGTTTAAAAAGCCAAAACAGGCTCTTGGCTAGGAAACTTCCTTTTAATTTAGTGCTCCAATGATAAAATAGTTTACCTGCACTGGTGGCTATACAGTCACAGGCCACGCTTACAATATACTAAACTGGTAAACTGGAGGATATTTTCCATATGTTATTTATCACAATAGTTTTCTTAGTCACACAAATTTGGGTGCAATTCCTATAACAAGTGTTAATCTTTCTCTGCAGATTAAGCTGTTTGATAAATATGCTATAAATGAAAAGTTATGAAATACAAACGAAAACAAAGTTATGATTTTATCATTATTTTTATACCTAAAAGTAAAAAATAAATATGTTTAGAAAAAAGCTTCAGTTTTAGAGTGGCTTGTATATTTTTTATTATAAGTCTTTCAGTTTTATGAAAGGTAATTATTATAATCAATTTTCTAGAAGGAAGACTTGGATTTAGGTGGAGTGCATATAAAGCTGATGCTGAAAACCTCTATTTTTTCTGCTATTTTCCCAGAAACATTCATTTCTAAGCCATTCGATTAGAAAAAGTTTGTTTTGTCTGTCAAGAGATCATTGTAATTATTTTCTCTGATTGTTAGGACTTGGAGGGCATTTATTCAATAAGTACAGTTGCCATATTATTTGGGAATTGATTAACCTTATTATTTAATTTTGCACAATGTAAACTAGCCTATATATTTAGTTCAATTTCTAGGCATTTACACTTCTATTTTTATGAATGTCACTTCAATGTGACTACGAAATTTTTTAAATTTTCATAAATAGTTATTCTTACTTATTATCTTTGTTTTATATTCTATTAGTATCATAAGCATTTAGATTATTTCTATATGCTTATTTATATTATAAGCGTATATGCTTTAAAGAAGCACAAGTGTAAAGAATGTAAATTACAACTAAAACAATTTTCTGAAATTTCTTAGTTTTTTATTCAAATTGCGAAGTCAGGCCTAGATTTAAGTATTTTGAAATCTTTACATTACTTGGCTTAAAATTACAAATAAATTCATTAGTATAAGGTACTAACTTGTGTTTTATAACACAATTTAGATGTGTTTTCATATTCAAATTTCAAAAATTGTCTTGCATTTATTTGCACTAAAATATTTCCAAATCACTGATAATTGTTATATATAGTAGTCATCGGGAATATATTTTGTTTTTGATCACTTTGTTTGGGTGGTTATGATATTGAAATCATGATGGAGGAATTTGACCAATGTGTGTTAGATGAATGCTGTAAAAATGAAGATAGAAATTCAGAGTAAACACATGTGTTATCATTGATAAACAAAAATATGTTGTATCCTTGCAGTAACCTTTGTTTGCATGTAAGTCAGCATTGTTTGTGAATACAAAGGGATTGTTTTGTTAATATTTAGGTTAAAACATGCCGATAATTTCTCAGCTGGGGCGTTTTTTACCAATTCCAAATATGCTCTAAAATATTAATCCAGGAATATATCTAATACAAGAAAAGCAGATAAATATTGGTTGATTTTTAAAGTTTTTAAATACCTAACTTCTATGGGTGACTTTGAAGTGCACAAGAATGGTAGGTAGAGTGCTCAGATGCAGTTTCAACTTTTAAATCTTAGCACACCCCCAACATAAGACTATCAAACATGTGCTGGGAAGTATTGGACTCATAGTGACGTTTAAATAAACAAATAACTATATTCAATCTGAAATTGTTTATGTATAAGTGTTTGTTAATATAGGGTTTCTTCACCTAGTAAAATTTTTTTACTTGTTATTTTCAGTTCATTCGCAGTGCGACATTGAAGACCTTAATTATTTTGTGGTGCACAAGCGACCCATAATTTTGTTTGCGATGGAGAGCTATGTCAATCAAAACAGTAGTGAAGAAGACTTTGATAATTTAGACATCAAAGGAAGATCTTGGAAAGAGAACACACAGGTAAACATAATACACCGGGGTGTGGGGAAGGTAAGTATTGAGGAATTTTTTCTTAAGTGCAGTTTTTTAATATTAATTAGATTTGACCTTGAGAAGTTATCTTTTCAAAATGTTTTTGGCCTACTATTTTTGTAACTGTTGTTAAATCATAACAACATTTAAATAATCTTAATCCAAGAGATCAGGCTGTGTAAGCTACATTTGTATGTAATACACCAATATTAATTTTTTGATAAAATTAAAAACCATTTAGTGCAGCCAGTCAGGATTGAGCATGGCCCTAAGTCAGTTGGGCATGCCAACTGATCAACCAAGATTGTCAGGATCACAATTTTAATCTGAAACTATTGATCTTCAAGTCGGTAGTGATGACCTATCAACACTGGTGGCATTTTCAACAGTTTCTACCCTCATAATAATTTGTTCCGTTTAAAGTTGATAAAGTTGAGTAGTAGAATATACTGTTTAGCTGCTGTAAATTGGAAACTTAGTGCTAGGGCTTAGCTACCTCATCTAATGGCACAGGCTGATGAATGGGAATTTCAAGGAAGAAAACAAGCCTCGGTGAGGGTGGGAAATTGCTTTGTATGACATCCAGTTAGGGATATATTCCTTTTCTTCTAGTTCAGATCTGAGAAAATTAGTGTGTTCCAAGTTGGTCGAGAATAACGGTTGGTATTTTTGTACTAATTAAATTAAATTTCCTCTTGTCTTTTTGTGGAAGATGTCTGATTATTTTAACTGTTGAATGGACTAAAGGATCTAATAATTTGATGACTTATGTTCAAATAATTATTTGATTAATAATATAGTATAATAACATAGCATTTTTTTTATAAAGAGGTTGATAAAAATATGTAATCACTATCAATCCTATGCAATGTTAACACTATCAAGTCATTGTAACTTTTAATGGTGTAATCTACTACAGAGGTTTTCAGGTGCTTATGTCCTAATATACTGTAGGCCTATTCATGTTAGCATTTACTTAGGGGCTTATAAATAAACACAATGGTAAACCATGCATTTATATTAATTATATATCTATAATTCTTTTTTATACATAAAAAAAAATCAAAACTTGAAAAATGAGGAGAAAATTAAAACATTAAAAATAAAAACAAGATTTTTAACTCAACTTACTCATAATATAAATTATTGGCAATTTGAAACACACTGGGATAACTCTGATGCTAAAATCGTAAAAAAATAAAATAAATCAAATAAACATTTACATTTCTACATAATTCGAGCTAGTCAACATTTGACTGAATTTTTTTTATGACACCAGTCGGTTTAGTTTATTTCAGAATGCTTTCAAAGATGTGTGATCTTTGTATACTCCTATTAATCACTTAACACAAATGGGCTATCTTTATGATGAACACACAGATTTATGTGATAGCCAAACCCTTCCTTCACTTCCGACAAGACGTGTATTAATCATAACTTGTGAATGTGTGGAATTCCAGGCCTCCACCGTGATTCGGATTCCACGTTAAACTGTAGGTCCTCCATTTCATCTCACAATCACCCTACCATTGCACATTAGCGCAAGGGCATATAACCCGAACGAGTAGTAAGACGCAGTGCTAATAATAATAATTTATGATGAACCCTGAACCAATGGTAAATATCCTGCCTAGTAATCAAAATGTAATATCCTGCCCAAGAATTCGATCTACATCTGCCAAATAATATAATTAGAAATCCCAACACTCAAACCTGGCACCTTGATGCTTTTGAACTTTTCACATCCCTATAACTAATGTTTAAATCGGTTCATAGTCTAATAAAGCTCACCTTATTTGTGCTAAATAAAATTATTGGCTTTAATTAAGTTGTATTTCGATTTTAAAAATATGTAATTTTTTGTGTGTGCTTAAAATATTTAAAAATCATCTCATTCTTATGTAGCACTGTTAAAAAAAATCACTGCTAGATTTCCTATTCTTAAATAAAATATTTGCCTTTGGTCAAAATATGTCTGCCATAAAATAAAAGCCAGATCAAACACCCATTCTACTTCTTTCTTACCAATGGTCTTTTCTCTTTGTTTGAGGGAAATACAATTTCTGGAGTGGAAACTCTGATTGGCCATAGGATTATTGAAATAAAGTTTTAATAGTGCGGTTAGTACAATTTTTTCTTGCAATTTCAGGCAAAAAAAGGAAGCAAATAAAGTCTTCTAAATAAAAAAATGTATAGGTATGGTTGAGCTAATCCTTATTAAAATTGACATATTTGACTATTATTAGCTAAGTCCAAGTAGTCATTTTTGTGAAAAAATATTCACTTTGGTTTTATTTCTCATACACATTCAAAAATGCTACAATGAACTTAAATTTTTTTTATATCCCTTGAAATGTGCTAAGTAAAAGTTTGTAAACACACGTCTCGCAATATTTAGTTCTCCACTTATATTTCATGTCAATATAAGTTTTTTTGGTAACATTTTTGACATCAGAAAGCTCTCTCATCTTTTATAATGTTTCAAGTGACGTGTTTTTTAATCACCTAGACAAACCTCTGTAACAGAATTTTTGTATTTGTTTTCTAACTATTGTAAATATAAATTCTACAATTCAATATTAAGTTGTAAAGTGTGTGTGTCTTTGTAAATGTATGTCTGAAATGTGTATTCACAATTTTACTGTACTCTATCTAGAATGGCATTGGATTATTGTCAAACTTGTGTTAAATGCTTTGAACTATTGTATTGGATCAAATGTTACCTTACCTCACACCTTCAAGCTTTCTTAAAGAGAAACTGGAGGGTACAGTCAATGCACAATTTATTCTCAATTGTTTTATTTGAGGAACAAATCTGCAATTCAAGAGGAACGTATGATGTGTGTTGACCTACCATAATCTATAATATTATTATTGAGTGTAATTAATTCATCTCCTAACATCTTTTGTAATAAATTCTTTAACAAAAGTCAGACACTTGTATAGGTGGGCATTGGTTTCTGATGACGGAAAGGTCAAAATTTGAATCCCAGCCAAGTTTCCTGAATGTAATTTTTCTTGGATGATTTCCCACTTTCCATTCATGCAAATATGAGTACCTTTCCTCTAATTCTACCTTACTCTTGCACCATTAGAAAGCTCAAACTGCTTGTAAAATCTAGTGCAAATAAAGTCTGAGGACTCTACCTACATTGATATACTATATACCAGTTTTCTCAGACATAAGTTGTAAAAAGAATTTATATTACTCTAGTCTAGGTTATATAACACAACTGTCAAACCAACTTATTAGATAGAGCATGGTAACACATCATTAAACTTTCCAAACCTAGCAGCAACATTTTAATACCACATGAGTTTTGTTACACACACAAAAATACATACTAAATTTATTTATGCACTGTCTAGGCTCAAATTTGACTATTAGTAACTCTCCCTAACCAAAATTACTTGGTTATTAGTCCGATAATCTTGTGACTAACATTTTAGAAATGTCCTGTCACCTTACCACACTACTCAAGACATCTCAGACTCTTGCTGGAAACTTGCTGTGGCTTTGTCCTTTTCCATCATTGATTGTGAAAATAAACTGAAGACTGTGCGCGTTAGATTTTTACCAAGCCCACCTTATTCTTGTAACTGAATTCCATTTGATAAAATGCTATCTTTGAGGGCACTTAACTCCTACATCAGTAAGCATAACATGTTCTTCCTGACACCTTAGCTAGCTTCACGTTATCCTTGCCTCCAGTGTTAAATCATTTTTAAGGTAAGTGTCTGACAAAGTAATATTCAAGTTATACTAACATTTACCAAATATATCTTAGTTTAAATAAGGTTGTTTACTCTTTAGGACTGTTGCATACTTTCTTTCCAAAACGATTTGTAAACATGTTTAAAAAAGTTATACCTGTGTACAGAATCAAACTTTGGTCCTTAAGACAACAGGTTCTTTGGACACTTTATGTACACAACTGTATTTAAATTATATATATGTGACTGTATATGTATGTTTGTGTGTGTGTGTTTACACACACACACGAGTTTTAGCACAATACACATCCTCAATAGTAATTATTTGTAGCAAATGACGTTTTTAGTTAGTTTTTTAGTTAAAATATCAATATTTTACTAATTGTATATCAAACTAATATTTAAAAAAAATATCCTAGTTAAATAAATTAGTTAGTGTTTGGGTTTAATTACCGATTTGCTTTACATAATGCATAAAAAGTATGTTTATGTAGATATTTATTTCAATTCATAACTTTTAATATTCCTAGAATTTTGGAAACATTATTCTAACCATGTTTTGCTTATTGCAGATAATCTTTGGAGGTCAAAGCTTCAAAAATTTCCTACTTTGATGTACAAGAGGAGTGGGCGTTGTTTGACATAATCTGACTATTTAACACCTTTGTATGATGATAATGATGAAGGTCGACACAGCTTTTATTGGAAAATAATCTTTGAGGGATGAAAGAAGTATTTAACTTTTTTGTGGCGCAAAACAAAGTCGAAGATTTTTTTTTACTATATTCTAGCTATATTGAATAAACTGTTATTCATAGTGTTGTGAAAAAATATACATATCTTTGTCTTTATAATGTGAGATCTGATTTCTTAAAAGTATTTTAAAATATTCCCTTGGTAAAATATGTACTTTGAGGCCTTGTTTTTGATTAATTTTTACTTTATCTTCTAAGGAAATGAAAGTGAGACTTCATTTGATTTTGTTTCATATGTACATAAATATATATAACTAAATATCACATGTTAAACTATAAAAGTTTTGTAAATTGAATAGATTCATTTACTTAAATTGTTTTCTTTATCAAAATAATTATAAATGCCGGCCTTAAAGATTGATAGCTGCAAATGTCCAAATTAACGTTAGTTTAGCACAGTAGGATTGCTAACAGGTTTATCTTTTTAACACCAAGTAATTTTATTCCAATAATAATTATTACTGTGACCCAATCATATTTTTGACAAATAATTAACCACAGCTTGGACCAACTAGTTTTTCAAACATACAAAACAAACATAATTTATTTTAACTTAAGAATAACTCTAGGTTTGTTTAATTGAAACCTAATAGGGAAAACAAAATTTGCTTTAGATTAAAGTGTGTGTGTTGTAGGCTGCTGTCATTTATTAAAGGTTTTAAACGAGCTAGCCTCTCGAGTATGTCTACTAACCTACATTATGAGGAGAGTCATAATAAAACTTGAAGTTGAGATTTTTTTATTATTATTGGTTTGTTTTAAGACTAGAACCTTCTTCCTTACTGTGGTGATATCTTTGCGTAAGGTAAGTGTTAACATGCAGTTTTTTTTATGTCTCCTTCTACAGGCTAAAAACAAGGAGCAAGATAGGGATAGAATCCTAAGCTTAAAAGTCCCAACTGAAGATGGCACATTTGGGTATGTTTTTTCACTGCGCGGTAACCTTGATGAGGATTCACAACGGTGGCGCTGTCACCTGTGCGACGTTGTGGTGCTCAACCAGGACCATGTCGAGACGCACATCCGCAGCAAGAAGCATCAGGTGAAGCTGACAGTACCCTCCCACCCACGATGTCTCTTCAGTCGGCTTGAAAGTGATACGGAGCCAGGTAAGGATGAATGTGACTAGTTGTACAATTTGTTTAATCCTGATTAATTGTGACCTTTGTCTCTGCACATGTTTTTTTTCCCTAAGTGCTTTGAATTACTAATTCTTCCAACTGCACGAAAGCCATTACTTCTCTTTAATGTATTAGGTTCTTCAAACAATTTTTTTTTTATGATCTCCATGGCATATAAAGATAAATTTGGATATAACATCGTGTATAGAGTAGGTCCTTTTTAAAAAGCGACTTTGCAAATAATATGGGTAATCACTGCTCAATTTACTGTATCTCATTTAATGAGAGCATAAATAGTCTGTTCACCATAGCTTTTTACCTGAATGACAGTTGAAAAATCATATGTTTTAAGTTTTGGGTTGCCAACACTTGTAAAAGATCACTGTTTTGTTATAAACGAGTTTTTAAATTACATGCTATATTTTAAATTAAGAATAACATAATCTTTAGTTTTCCCACACTATTCCATTACTTTTAATAATTTCTGTTTATCCAAACCCTTCCTTCACCTCTGACAAGACTTCTTGTGAATGTGAGGAATGCCAGGTCTCCACTGTGGTTCGGATTCCACGTTAAACTGTAGGTCCTTCATTTCATCTCACAATCACCCTACCATTCCACATTAGCGTAAGTGCATATAACCCGAACGGGTAGTAAGACGCGGTGCTAATAATAATAATAATGTTTATTCAATCCAAAATAATGTTTTTAACATAATTAAAAGTACCTATTCTTAATTTTGTAATATTATCGATAACATGTAATATAGTGCATACATTAATACAGGCATAATATTTTCTTGGAAAAGAGAAAATATTTGTCCTCTTTTTATATGTAATAAACTATTTTATGATTATGTTATCGTATTTTTAAATATTTAACTGAATGAAATATTTTTATAAACTGCTTAAGTGCACCATTGTAAAGAACTTGTTTGCATCATGATCAATCACATGGTTTAGATTTTTCGGTCACCATTTTGAAACTATATTTGTTAGACCTCTTGTTAAAGTGTTGTGGATAAAAACATTTTTTAAGTGGAAATAAGCTTTGTGCCTGATCTCAAATAAATATAAATAATATTGGCCTAAATTACTTGGGTTACCTATCACATTCATACATTATCATATGTTTGAATTATAGCTGTCTAAAGGGAATGATGTCAACTGTTGGCGTAGGGATACACTAGGAACTATTTATATCAACATTTTGAGCTGTCATCCAAGTAAACTCTAGTCATGAATGTACTTTTATTGCGGCTCAGAAGACCCAGATGGCTATTGTTTACTTCTGGAACTAAAATTAAATTATATAGGATATTTAACATCTTGCTGTTAAGGTCATGTGACAGCTCCAGTTATATTAATAAACTTTATATCTGCACTAAAAGAAGATGGTTTTGATCTTAAAAAGTTGCTTCAAGTTTCCATTGATGGACCAAATGTAAACCTCATTTTTTTTTGAAAAAAGAAAGATATTAAAAAAAATACAGATTTCTGGAATTCGGAACTCTATCCTTACATATTGTTCATGGTGCTTAAAAAACTGCACATGCTAACTCTATTTGGGCTACCAACCTATTTTTGCACCTACTATATTATTATGCAGACAACCCAAGAATAACAGGATCATCTCTTTCCCAATAAAGCTTTGTTCTATTAGATGCGCAGAGAACTCAAAGGTGTTAGAGGGAGCAATGTCAATGATGCCTTATTAAAATTATTAATTCTATTCTTCAACAAAAATCATACAAAATCTGATTCACACTCTCAATTTCACTTGAGTTAGAGACATTTCTAATGGAAAATAAGAGCAATCAACCTCTGTCATCATTTATGTTTGGAGATCTAAGTAAACTACTTGACCACTGGCTGAACAGAAAATTTGACGTAATTATATTCAACAAATGCTTATTAAAGACATCAAGGTACTTCAGTTCAAAGGTGATTGTCAAAAATTCCTAGTTTATCTCTGCAATATACTTTTACAAAAGTGTCGCTTGAAAAATTGTCAAAGGTGCCAGTTGTGTGTCTCCTGCAATAATGTTCAATACATTTTGTTTGGACCCATAGGATAACTTCTGCATTAGGAGTCAACCATTAAGCGTGCAAGCCGATGCTGTAAAAAAATACTATTTTCTATCAAAGCAAGAAGTTATTGACTACCTTAAAGGATTCACTTCATGTAGTGACCATCTTGATATGTTATTTAGATAATTTTTTCCAAAGAAAATGCACCACATGAGCTGCAATATTTTTTTATAAAATAATCCTTGTTCTCTTTTTATAGCAATAGAGCCTTTGAGTCAAATGTTTCTGTGAATAAAGATTGGTTGAAAACCTACATGAGAAAAGCCTTATTGCTTAATATGTAACTTATGATGGAGTCATTTTACAGTTGGAAGACCTCTATGTATGACGATTTCAAGAAAAATGATTCATAATGTGAGGGGCATGAAGAATTAGAAAATAAGCTCTTAAAAAAATCAGACAAAATAATGAAATTAGAAGTATAAATAACAGTTCTGCAGAAAGCAACGGAAGAGATAGAAGGGTTAATCCTAGTAAGCACCTGGAAACAATGTATGGTGTTTCTGAAATGTTTCCGGTTGCTCACAAATGTAGGAGAATAGTTTGCCAACATGGGAAACATATTGTTTGTTCTTTTACAAATGGTTGGTCTCAGTATAGTGACTGGCCTGGCCCACGTTGTTTGTTGTTGACAATATTTGCCAGTGCCAACCAACCTTTGGGGTCGCCAAACAGTGCATCTGCACAGCGCCCCATGATTTTGGGGGCCACACACTTGATTTAGCGACAGATGGGGAAAAAACAAGTTTGGGTATGAGATTTTTTCTTGCGGGCTTGTATAGTAGGCACCTTGTAGAGGAAATCTAACATAAATTGTCAAACTGTAAAAACATAATCATGTGGTTTGATTTATAAAGAACAAGCGAAGCAAGCTCTGTTTTCACTCCACTGATTTGCATTTATCCGTAGTGGATATATCTCTCGATAACTTTTGAACACATTAACCAATTTAATTCACCATTGGCATGTTTATTATTTGTACCTTTATACGGATTTATTTTGTTGGAGAAGAAAATTTAACAAAGGGTTGAGAAGAAATCAACCTTTAAATATATAAAACACTGCTGCTAACATCAATTAGTAAATGTATTTATTTACCTTTTAGGGCATTTCCCTGATACCTTAAATGGTTTAAAATTGATATATAGATGCAAACCACTGATAACATTAAACAAAAATTAAGTGTTTAGTAATTTTTTTGAGAGGAAAAGGGGGTTAAGTTAGATAACAGGGGTTATCGCAAACAAAAAGTTTTTCTTGGACCCAATGCCTAGCAAGCTGTTAGTGGAAAATATATGGCTTGAATAAAAAACTGACTCAGGCCGCAGGCTGAAAACAGTAATGGATGTAAAAAAGAGTCAAGAAGACACCCTGAATCATGTCCAGCTCTCTCTCTATATATACACACACACACACACACACA
>CABFOW010002536.1:26277-60746 GCA_902141385.1 Timema californicum | reverse complement strand
CACACACACACACACACACACACACACACACATAGTGGAGCGTCGTTAATCCGGATCGATCGGGATCGGGACCCATCCGGATTAATGAATTGTCCGGATTTTCAAATGTGCTGTCAATAACTGTGTACATACGTAATGTATTGACTAGAGGATATATGACGCTCAGGAGTACTGTATTGCAAAATAGAGGTTGACGGGTTCAAAAAATACAATACACAAAATATTTTAATAAAGTATATTGAATAAGAACATGTACATTATGTAATTTAGATTAGTAACTCTACAATACTTTTTAGAAAAAAAAACAAGAATCTACAGTAATTAATGGAAAATTAGTGGGTAAAAAATTCCTCAATTGTTTTTGTACAAGACTTGATGTACGTTTCTTTGTAGCCATGTCTCTCAGTCTGAAGTATGAGTTGTGTCACCGCCCCCTCAGGTTGCCTCTCTAACCAGTTCATAGCTGTCTGGATTGCTTCATAGGTGTCTTGAGTGTGAAGGATCGACAGCTTCTTCAGCATCGTCACTCTCTCTTACATTGCTTCCATTATCATTGTCCTCAATTACCTGATGAACTATTTTGTCATCATTCAAATGCTGATAACTAGGGTCATTGCCATCACTTTCAAACCACTCCCTTGCGTCGAGTTCATCGCACTCCTTGCGTCGAGTTCATCGCACTGTTCAAATCCAGGCAATGTCTGGAATAGAGCCACAACTTCAGCGTCAGTAGGAGTTTTGGCGTTCGATGGAGTTTGAGAGTTTGCCTCATCTTGTCCTTGATTTGGGGTTTCGGGGATTGGCCACAATTTTTTCCAGGCATTTTTTTAAGTTGACAGTGAGAGATCTCCAGGCATCTGCTACCATGTAAATGGCGTCCTTGAGGCTGAGGTTTTTCACAAACTGCAGCACACTTTCTTTGTCTCTTTCAGCTAGCAAGAGCTGACGAAGCATCTGTTTTTTTATAAATTCTTTTCATTTTTTCTATGACCCTCTGGTCCATCAGTTGTAGTATGGAGGTTACATTTGGATGCAGGAACATGACTTAAATATTATCGTCTATTTTGTTCAAGACATCAAGGCCGGGGTGAATTGGGGCATTGCCAATGATGAGGACAACCTTGCCTTCTTTTTTGTTTTACTTCCTATGTTTTTTTAACACTGGGAATGAAATTACAGGTAAGGTTTTAATGTTCTTAAAGCATCGTGGCTTTTTACTTTTTCCGATAACCAACAGATCCAAAACGTGGGAACCACTTGCGTTAGCACAAACCATTACTGTCACTCTTTCCTTTGCAACCTTGAAGCCAGGAGCGGATTTTTATCTACGAGAAGCCAATGACTTCCGGCGTAGAGAACGCCAATTTTGCCCAGTTTCGTCAGCGTTGTAAACATCATCTCTTGTGTAGCCCTCCTCAATTGTCATGCTAACAAATTTTTCCCTAAACATCATTGCAGCAGCATTATCAGCTGATAATATTTCACCTTGGACATCCAGCTCTCTAATCCCGTGCCTCATTTTAAAAATCTTCAACCAATCCGAACTAGCTTTGAAATCTGTAGGCCCGCCAAGTTTTTCATTCATGTGGATCGCCTTTTCACAAATGAGTGAACCAGAAATAGGCTCAACTAAACTTCTCCTCTGCGTAAACCAAATGTACATAGCGTCTTCCAATGCACTTTTTTTTTTGCCGTTCTTGTGGTTTTTGTTTTCTGTGAACCTTATTCAGAATCTAGTTTTGAAGCAAAACGTTGCAAAATGCCTTTCTTTGCTTTAATGTCACTAATGGTTGAGGTTCCCACACCATATATTTTAGCGAGAGATGCACCACTTTCCCCTTTAGACAGTCTTCGGAGAATTTCTAACTTCTCCTCTATAGATAAAAATTTATGTTTCCTTTTATTTGATAATGATGACATCATTAACAAAGTAAAAATATGTACCGTTTTAACTCGCACACTAAAACATCACAAGGCAACTATACAACGAAGGTTTCACCACTGCTGTAAAGTTTGTAAATGATAGCACAGAACTGAGCCGAGCACGTGACCAAGGAGAGGTGACTGGCTAAGTCGTTGAACTCTCAAGGACACCTTCCACTACCTCCCCTACCTGCTCTTACCGCCGATCCGGATTTGCGACGCTCTGGATTTTTGACGTCCGGATTTCCGACGCTCTACTGTATTTGTATAGCTGGGGAGTATGTTTTAGCTTTCGTTAAGGACGTTGCCTACCTTTGACGTCAAGCCCGGTCAAGATAAGATTTCCCATATTAATGAATTTATGTTTTACTCAGCGAATTTCAAAGATATAACATTTAAACAAAAACCATACATTCTTAAATAATTATAAAAATAGTCCTTCAGTTTCACAAAATTATTATTTTTATCTTTAAATAGTTTTTTGTAAGCATATTTTTTTTTATGAAACCTCTACAACTAAGGCTATTTGTCTTGGTCACAAAATTGGCCCGTAGGAGTTTACTTTCCAGGATTTAGATTGAAAAAAGTTTGTGGTAGCATATGTCTATCTAGGATAGGAAACAAGAAAAAGGTAAAATTAAAAAAAGCGAATAAACGTTTTCAAGGTGCAAATATTAAAGTGACTGTGTAAACTCGTCAGAAGAAGAGGGAAAGCGTTATCAGCATAGAGACAAGAGTATTCTCAAGTTGAACTTCTAACTTTCTTCCCTCTCCTTCTATTTTGTACATTGGTGTCTTAAGTGTGATATGGCTTACTTAGACCATTTAGGTGCGTCAAGTTAAGATGCAACACTCTTTGTAAAATAGCTTCGAAATTTCCAATTAGGAAACATCATTAAATACAAATAAAATAACATAATAAGTACAGAATTGAATGGAAGTAATTGACTTATTAAGTGCTCTTTGTTTTTTTTATATTAAACTATATCTGATTCAACCTTTCCTTTGTTAATAACTTCTCTGTCTCTGAACATGCCTGTAAAAATTGTAAATATAAAGATAACACTTCCATATAGGATCATATTATTTTTATTTTGTCTGGAGCAGAAATTCCACAGCTGGCCCCAGGGGAGCCGGTGCCTCCAGGCTTCGAGGATGTTGTCAAGAGAGTGGCCCAGATCCAGGAGACACTGGATAGATTCCGCACCGGACCACTCATTGGTGAGCCCTGTGCTAAGAAAAGTAGATTTAACACCACATACCTCATAGTCCCCTGTTGAAACTGATGTTTTGTTGTTTTCAGGACTAGAATACATTGTGGAGATTGCACCAGAGGAGGTGGGCAGGGAGCCCATGTATGTCTGTATGATGTGCGATAAGAAAGGAGACCCCCGGGTGGTAATGGCTCACCTCAACAGCTTCAACCATTGCTCTAAATATATTGTGAGTATTAACAGGACCTATATTAATTTTATATGAAGAGGAAGTGGGGGAATTTTATGGAAACACACTAATCTTGTTAAGCACACCGCAATCATGGGTCTAAAATGATATAGTCTTGTCCTTTGGAACATGCCCTCTTGATGAGAAAAATCTTAAATATAATCCCGATAAGCTGGCAGAGCCATGAACACAAATCACGCTACCTCCGGTTTTGATAGATCAAAAATACCCAATTAAAAAACCCAACAGGGAACAACTTTGTGTGGATTCCAAAATAGTGCCTGTTGGATACTGACCCAACCCATAGTTAAAAATAAACACTTTTTGAACCACCTAAGAACCCAATCAATGATTTTTGGAAGTGAAGAATGCAGCCCCTATTCAACAATAGCAGAAGAAACCAATGGTGTTTTACCGGCTCAGTCAACCCCACAGAGGCAAGAACATAGATTGTCACAAATAGAAGGCAATACATTTTTCAAGTGGCCCGGTCTTTCATGAAGGATATTATTGAAATTTATCTGGGCCGTACTATACACGAATTGAAAGTATTATAGCTGTCAGATATATTCATTCGTAATCAAATTGGGATATTGCCTGGTTTGCCAGTGGGGGGCAGAGAAGGGGTTGGTCAGGCTTAAATCCTGGCCAGGTGTTTGCTTACAAGCAGTGATTTTTTATGAGGTTTCCCACTCTACCTCAACGCAAATGTGGTTAAAATGTATCTAAATTTTACCTTTCTAGTCACTATGCCCTATTAGTGCATTTAATTGTGTAATATAGATCAGACAAGAGATTACACAAAATAGAAGAAATAACTAGATTAAAACGCTGCTTAATATATAAATGTATACAAAGTGATAGCCAAAAGTCTCCTAGGAAATATACCATTCCAGAACAGTGAATATGCATTAAATTACAAAATTAATCAAATGATAAATATAATTATATTTGTGGGCATACCTTTTTACATTAAAAATATGAAATAATAGGCTAGTAGTGATTTATTTTAAAACTTCTTTTGAGGCCAATAATGATAGAAATAATGTAATAATATGTTTTTTCAATAGTAAAATATTATTCCCGATACACAATGAAATATAACAGGTATACTTTGGTAATATTAGTTTAATGCAAAGCAATCAAAATAGCAAATTACACTATTGAAATATATTATTACTTACTGAATAATTAGAATTTACTTGTAACAAGTGTTGGTATTTAACTACACCCGTACGCTTGGAGGTTTAAATGGATGATGACACTGACAAAGAGATCCCGGATGATTCAATAGGCACAGCAGTTAGCCAGTAGAGCTGAATGACAGGGGTTCAAGGTCTTGTTTGTGTGTCATTTTTCTATCTTTACATAATCACTCCATAAAAATGTCATCTGAAAAGCTATATTGGATTAATTTAGAATAGCTTACAAATACTATAGTGAGACTCAGCACACGAATTGTGTCAAACACTGCCCGGATATACATTCTAAGCAAGATCGTTAAAACCATTTTCAAAATAATTCAAATTTTCAAAAATCACAGATCAGTAAACAACCTTTTATTGAATTCTTACCCGATCAAAGAAAACAGTGTTTGTTATTTGTAATATCACACTCCTAAGATACCCATTTGTAACCAAATTGCTTGAACCACTTGTAAAATATTTCAAGTTTTTGAAAAATCAATCATCAGTTAACTACCCATAAATGAATTTTTACTCCAAAAACAACTATTCATTTTCATTTGTCATACCACACATTTCCAGATATATATTATGTACAAAATTGTTAGATCTCTCTTCAAAATATTTAGAATTTTCAAAAAAAATCCATTTGTAAACTACCCTTCATCGAATTTTTGCCCAAAAACTAATTATATAGTGCTATTGAGCATGTCTATAAAATCTTAGACATGCATTTGAAACAAAATCGTTAAGAGCCATTTCCAAAAAGTTTGAGAGTCAAAAAAATTATTAAATTACTCATCAGTAAACTACCCTTAATTAAAGGACTAGGGTAAAAAAAAACCACATCATTTGGTGGTATAATCCTATAAAATCTAATTATAAAGTTTGAACAAAATCCATCAAACCGTTTTGGATCCATGGCCACAAAGGGGCAGATAAACCTGGGGATAGACAAAATTGCAAAATCCAATTTTTTGAGTTTGTGTTCACACAAAATGTAAAGATCGTCATAATTTCAAGATAGATTTTTTTCACAGTCATAATTCTTTCTTTAAATATGAGACAGTAAAAATCAATCTCGATATTATGATGAATCTTAACGTTTTATGTGAATCCGGACCAAAAAAAAAGTGGATCTTAAAATGTTCTCTGTATGTCAGTTTGCCCATGGCCACAGAACAAAAATGGTTTGGTGGATTTGGCTCACATTTGATATTTATATTTTATAAGATTTACCTCAAAATAGTTCTTTTTTATTTTAACCCTAGCCCTCAAATTAAGGTCAGTTTACTGTTTGATTTTTTATACCACATTTTTATAAAAGTCTAATGATTTTGCTTAAAATGTATTTATGGATATTGGTATGCCAAAATACACTGTATACTTGTTTTTAGAGTTAAAACTCAAGTATGGGTGGTTAACCGATTGATTTAAAAAAAAACTTAGAATATTTTACAAATGGGTTTAATTATTTGGTTCCAAATTGGTATTTTTGGAGTGCTTTACATGACAATTAACAATGTATACTTGTTTTGGGGTTAAAACTCATTAATGGACTGTTAACTGATGACTGATCTTTCAAAAATAGGAAAGGTTTTAAAAATGGTCCAAACGATTTAGTTACAATTGGATATCTTGGTAGTGTTTGACATGACAACCCTGTATACTTGATTTTGGTTAAAAAATATGACAATGGGCCATTTATTGATGAGGGGTTTTTGAAAATTCAACTTATTTGAAAAGGGCCTATAGTGATTTTGCTTAAAATGTTTATCTGTTAGATATGACCATAACATATAAAGCTGTATACTTGGTTTGGGGCGGTTAGGAGGGCATGAATTCAGGTATGGGTAGTTTACTGATGACTTTTTTTTATTTGTATTATATTTTGAAGAAGGTATAAGAAAGGTGGAAAGAAACATATAAAAGGGGACGAACACAATATGGCTTTTACAATGGAAAAAAACCCAACAGAGTTCACACTTTACATTGCTACCATTGGACAAAGAGGTAATGGTTGCCTCTTAAAGAAAATCAATCGTCACCACCCAATCCCCCGACCTAGGTTTCATTTTCTCAGAACTCATCAGGGAGGAATGTGAAACTCGCAATGTAACTTCCTAAAAGAGGGGAAAAAAAGAAAAAAAGGGAGGAAATGGAAAATTGTAAAGAATGATCCACCTATTTATCCACCTTTCCTATACCTTCTTTCAAATATAATACCTCATAAAATTAATAATAATAATACCATATACCTCATAAATCGAAAAGAGGTTTTCCTTATAGAGATATGTCATAATTTTTTTTATTTGAAGATTTTAAGAGATGGCTTTGGTGATTCAGTTCAAAATGGGCAACTGTTAAGTATTTTGCATTATAAATAGTTATATGGATTTTTTTCTAAAAAAAAAAGAATATTCAATAGTAAACCAATGACAGCCTTTTTTTAAATTAGATTTTTTTGAAAATAGCTTTAATGATTAGGTTCATAATTGACATTGAGGGATTATTCTACATTATCGATAGTAATGTATTTTTATTTATATAAAATAAACTAATTTAAGAGTAGTTTAGTTACGATATATTATATAAAATTTGAATTTAAAAATAATTGACCTTAGAGATTGAATTCAAAATGATAATCTTGAAATTAGTTTTCGTGATACATAAGAATACATTTTTATGTTTACAGATAACAAGTAATTTGAGTGTAGCTTACATATAATTTATATCCAAAATTTTGAATTTTGTTATATGTAATTGAACAATTTGGTTTAAAATCTATATATAAAGAGTGTATATTGTGATTAACAAGGTTTGTGTTTGTTTTTATGTGGAAAACAAACTTAAAGGTAGTTTACTCAACACCTATTTTTGAAAACTATTTTTGAAGTTATAATACTTATACAAAATGAGAAAGTTTGTTTCATAGTATCATACAATTTATTTACTTTACTATTTCATGTATTTATTTTAATTCATTTGCTATGGAAGAGATCGAGATTCTAATCTCAGTTTGGTATACTAAGTCTGGTTTTTACAAAATGATTTTTCACTCTACCTCCATGCAAATATGGCTACACTTCCTCTAAATATAACCTTCCGAATCCCTATAACCATCAGAAAAATTAGTACTTAGGTAAATAGCCCGAATAGGTAGTAAGACGCGGTGCTAAAATAACCTATTTGAAAAATAGGTTTGAATCAATAAGTATTTGAATGTTTCATCCTAAATGCCAACGCTACCTATCAAAAGAAGGAGGGGTGAGGGTTAACTGTTAACTAAGCAAATAAAGAGAAAGCAACAAAAGTGCACCTGTCTCACAACCTAGCTGTGTAACTGAAGACAACTAAATGGCATTGCATCTACCCTATTCACCCCTCAACCATCTAGTGCATGCACCCAAACAGGCATGTGTGAGTGTGCGTGCACACACAAATATTCACCCATGAACATTTTAAAATTAGAAGAGGTTTGTTGCTTTTGGTTTGATTATTCCAGCGCCTTAAATACCGATGGTTCAAATTGTACAGCAACCACACTAAGGCAGATATAGAGTGATCCCTATTTCTGCTTTATAATAGTAAGAACATAATTTTAAAATTTCGAAATACTGGAAGAAATAGTTTGTCCTGCCACTTTCAAAAGATCATGGCAACGCTGCTAACAGGTACACACAGTTCCTGGTATTCCTAGAAGCAGCATTATACTACAGCAAACAAAGTATTTCAAATTTTAATTTTAAAACTAGGTTTTTAAAGCTTGATATTAAACAAATAATTATATTTAAAAAAAACTAAAACAAGGAGAAAATTACTATCTAGCTCTGTGATTTCTTCTTTTCCCAATATTAGTACTTATATCTGGATTAATCACATTATATTTATTATTCATTTTAAAAACAATCACCTGAACACTAAATAAAAATTCAAATCAAAGATTTTTGAAGTAAAAATTGTTCTGATTTAGATAGTGAAATTCTATTTTTATTATTATTTCATTTAGTGAAGTCATTATTATCAAAATAACGTATGTCTGAAAATTTTCATTGTATAATTTAATTAGTATGATTAGTCAAAATTATGCATTCTTAGTTCTAGGTAATAACAATTTATTTTCATTGGTGAAAACCGATTTTAAATACAGAGAACAGTTTTGGCACAATCTTTTATTTTGTAATATGATTTGATGGGTAAACACATGTTGACTGGCATCTTAACAACTAAAACTGATATAAAAAACACACAAGATAGTAAGTTTAAAGTAGTTCTTTCCCTACATTACGAGAGTACATCCCTCATATAAATATATGCTGTCACTCAGTATACTATATTTTATCATCAGATTATTTGTTTATTTAATTTGATTGCCTTTAATAAAACTATATGGGAACTAATAATTCACTTAAGGTTATAGATTTGAAAAATAATGACCTAGATTAAAAAAAATATTTAAATATTAGTTTTCCTTTTATCGTTCCTTCCCAAAATTTATTGAAATCCAAATATTATTCCCACACGAGCCTAGTCATAAGCTATCTTCTCGTTTCATGTTAATTTGGTTTCTATACACACCTATAAATGCTAATAATAATTGGGTTCTTAACATACTAATTTAAACTTGAAATTTATCTTGAAAAGTCTAGCCAATTAATCAATTATAGATGAAGATAACATCATTCTATAACAAAGTATAGTTAAACTATAATAGCTTTATCAATTCAAAGTGGATATTAAAACAATATAAATTTAATTAAACACGGATTTTGTTTGAGTTTACAAAAATAAATACATAATATTAAAATAATGTAAGACTAAATAAAAAATATACAATATTTAATAACCAAACCTACATTATAGTAATTGTCAACATTTGTTCTAATCACCCAAATTATAAAAAACAAAAGGGTCATAAAACCCTTTCAAGTCAGAAAAATACATAGTTATTTGGTTTTCAGGGGATCCACTTTCCGACAGTGAATCGTTTGATGAACACAGAGTTTCCTCGCTCCAAGGAGGGTCGCAAGGCTGTAGCGGAGGTGGTCCAACGTATCTGCTCGAAGGTGGAGGAGATGTATGGCCGACTGGAACCTGTCATGGTCGAGAAGGCCACCTTTGACAATGAAAAGGACACACTCCTTAAACAGATAGTTATGGGCAAGCACATCAAGTGAGTTGGGGAGAAGCGTTAAAATTAGACATGTGATATCCAGTTGTTTAATTTTGAATCTAGAATCTTAAAACTAATCTCAATTAACACACAAATAATGGAAGTTGACAGATTAGTATTATATGTGATGTGGCCCAGCAAAACGTGCAACATCTCACAAAAATAATNTTGACAGATTAGTATTATATGTGATGTGGCCCAGCAAAACGTGCAACATCTCATAAAAATAATTTTCATGTTTTTTATTTCTACCAATAGAAAACTAATTCCGAACATTAAAAAAAATTACTTGTTATAAAATTACATTTTTTATAATATTTCAAACATTTATATCTACTATTAACAATTTGTGGTAAATGGTCGCCAAAGTTTAAGAAAAGAAAAATAACTATAATTTTTTTTATTTTTTCCCCCATGTAAGGTATTTAAAATGCTATGTTTGAACTGAAGAATACATTTTTTCCACTAAAATTCTTTTTGGGTGACTTTTTTTTTTATCAGCTAAAGGAATACAACTATTAACTGAAAAAATGCATCCACCTGCAGAAACAAAATATGTAAACTAAAGATGCTCATTTTGACCTTAAGGATGTATCAATTTTATTCATAGTTATATAGCTACAGTTTTCACTCTTCTATATTAATTTTTAATTAGCACATCGATTTAAAAAAAAATCCTTACTTGGTTTACCAACTTTTCTGATCGTGACTAAAATAATCTCCTTTTTCTAAACCTTGGCATAGCTATACCTACCAAGAACAATAACTAACAAATTAGAGAATAACTAAAACTAATCACTATCAAATTTATAAAAATGTCACCACTTCGTTAAAACACAGGAACTAATTGGTGTTGCTGGTATTCTTCCTACAGAAATGCAGCCTTCTTTCTCCTTTCACGTGACCTGTTAGCTTCTCTAGCCTCTGGATCCTCTTCAACATCTGAACTTTCAAGTGGATAAAGACAGACCACATCTTTTGTTTTTGGAGAGCAAAACTCTCTCATTTTCTTATTGGGGATATTTTCTACGTTTGAGAGTCGAACCTTCAGGGAAGATCTTCCGAGGAGCTGTGTCTTTATCTGTTGGTATTGTTCCAATGGCGCATGAATTGGATTCACTATTGGTTTCATATTTGCACTGCACACCGCCTGAGAACTTGTCGCTAAACTTGAAATGGCGGAAATCTCTTATATGTGGTATTTTTTTCCAGCCAAAACCAGTGAAGTACTGCTGCCAGTCTCTAAAGGTAATAAGAATTTTCCCATCTTAAGTTCCAGTTTTCAGTGCCTGACTTAGGAGACTTTGGAGTACTAGATTTAACAACGTTAACAACATCATCCACTGATGAAGCTGTTGTTACTTTAAACTTCTTCTTAAATAGGCTTAAAGCCCAATCACAAGCAAATTTGGTGTGCCCAACTGGAAGAAATGAAAGGCTTATTGTTCTGTTAAGTTTCTTCTGCACCCGCCAATTCAAGTAACTCATAATAACATTGTTTTTATTTTGCACCATGCAGTTATCTGCACGGAGCAACTTGTCTGTATCTCCATAGCCAAAGTTTTCAAAATAGTAGTCAATCATGCTAGCAACTCTGTTGGCTCCTTTGAATACGTCCAGTGCCTCCGGTAATTGTGCTGTTGGCCAACAGACTCTCACATCGTTGCAAATATTTCAATTTTGTATGGCACAAGGAAAGATATAGGTCCTGGTTGCAAAGGGTTTGATGGCACAAAAATCTGTTGGGCCATATCAAATAAATAATGACATGAGCCTTCATAGGAACATGGCAGTCGTGGTGTTTGACGGAAAGCTACATTCTTCATGCAGTCCTTTGTTTCTTGCACTGATTGCCTGTAGAAATTTCTTTCTTCAACCACTCTATTTAAATGTTCAATCATTAGAGCTATTTTATGAAGTTTCTCAGCTTCTGAAGAAAAAGGCTGCTTGCTTAATGAAGTATCGTTTGTTTGGCATGTACGGCACAAGTCACTTTTTGGTGTTTGAATGATTATTTCATGACAAAAGTGCAGCCAGAGACTTCTAAATGACCTGTCAGAAACTGAGGGTCTATTTTTAGCCTTACAGCAAGCCCTGTACTTACTAAAGACATTTACTTTAGTATCATTAGTTGGCAGAAGTTTAACTGATTCACCTTTAAATTGGGTGGCCTGGTGTCCTGGTAACAAAATTGCATTTTGATCAGCATGGTTTTTAATAAATTGTACAAAATCAATTACTTTGTCGTTTCCGTGGAGTTTTGCTACAACCCCTTCTATGTTGAATTGTTTTTTTTAAACCTCTTCAGCCTTTCATGAGAGAAATTGTTTGAAAAAAGAAATGCTATTCTCGCAGACATCGAGTTCATTCAGCATAAATCTTGTACGCGAGTTTTCTTTGTGTATTTATTTTCTTACTTCGGCTAGTTTGCTCACCAGTCTGGTCATCATAATAGTTTATACTTGTACTTTCAGCCCTTAAATCACTTTATTGCTGGGCACTGAATAAAACACAGCATTGTGTACCTCCCGTTCTTTGTTTACACCCACATCCTACCTCCAAAAATTATTAAAGAGATGTCCCCAGTCTCAGTCTAAAAAACACACCCTAATGAGCCTATTAAACACAATCTCTAGCACTGTGCAACTGGTGATAAAACTGTTGGCCTATCTTAGCTTATAGCTTGAAGGAAGCAAAAACAACCTCACACCCAACTTTAACTAAAGTTGATTGGATATAATAAATTTAAAATTACTTACTATAATTTGTTCCAGTATATATAATAAATTTAAAATTACTTATTATAATTTGTTCCAGTAGAGGAATTTCATCAAGCTATTCAATATCAGCGTCAAGTTGTGATATTTCACTGGTATGAGAATTATTATTATCGTTGTCAACAGAAGGATCAACACTGCGATCAAAATACTCATTATAAACTTCACTTAACTCCGCAAATGGGCATGTATCTAAAATAACCTTTTCCCTACTTTTATTCATGACTTTTATCACGTTTTAAAACAAACATCCAAAACAATCCACAACATCTAAACAACATGATTATCAAGTATTAAGCTCTCAGAGCAGCGAACAAAACAATGTGATCAATTGCTAGGATTATGAAAAAACTTCTCTTTTATCCTACAAAACTTTAGTAATAATTATTACAGTACAAAACATCACTACAAAACAATTAAAAGGTGGTGTTTTATTATTGTTTGAAATACTCATTGAAAATAGAAAGACATCAATAACACAGAATATGTAGTTTTTAATAAACCATGCCTGTTGTCGCTATGGGAATTTAGCATTGGCAACATCTTCATTTCCTCTGCAATACCTTATTTAAAGCTAGATTTCTTGTATTATTATTGTCGTGGTAATCCTCTTTACTGGTTGAGATCATAGTTAACGTTTCAAATTAACAGATGTCGTTGAAATCTAGAAATCGTCAATTTCAACCCAAATTGACATTTTACACTTAGCTGAACAATTTCTTTGAGCTACATATGGCATGTTTTCCTGGGTTGCATCACATGTTTACAACACTTTAAAAGTTGCTTAAGAAAATGATAAAAACTAAAGGTCAACTAGCATTTGTTGTTGAATTGTGCTTATAATTCAATTTAAAAAAATTATGCATGATTTTCTTGTTAAATTTTAACCTTAAGTAATTGAGAAATTACCTGCAGCGATTCAAAATTTTGAAATAAACAATTCATCTGTAGACACTATTGTTAAGTCACTATAGATTTTCTTGAATATAAATTAAAAATCGAGAAATTGAAGATTTATCCTAAGCTGGATATCAAGAGCTTGGATAAACCGGCATATTTAATTCACAGTAAACTCTAGTATCTTAGTTTTTGAATTTTAAGAAAGAAATCAGCTTTGGTGGCTGAATAGTCTCTATGGACTGAATTTTTAATGACTGGTAGATGGACATTTGAAACTCAGGTGCATGTACTGGAGATGGTTTTTCCAAAATGGTTTTACACTCTCCTTCCATGTAAGTGCAGGTACATTTCCTTTAAATTTAATCTTTTTATCCAAAACGCTATCGGTAGGACGTAAGGCAAGAAAAACAACCTTACTTTGTTAAATAATAATAATAATATTTAGCACTGCATCTTACCACCCATTCGGGTTATATGCTTACTTTGTTAAAGATAGTTTTTTGAAGAAAACTAACCACAACTTTAATTTGAAAAACCTGTTCCGGTGACCCTATAGTCTAAAACGTCACTCTCATGTTAGACTTCTGATTGCAAGGAGATCATGGTTTGAATTCTGGTTAGGTGTACTGAGGTTGATTTTCCTTAAATGGGTTCCATTTTACTTCCATGTAAATGTGGGTTTAATTAGTACACATGCATATAACCTGAACAGTTAGTGAGTTGCTGTGCTAAAAAACTAATTGAAAACTAAACATAAGCTCATATCACCACTCAGTCATAAGTCACTTATGGCTCTAGTGTTGCTCCATAGTTTTAGCTACTTAACTTTACTCGCTTGTTCCAGAGAAACACCAGAACACACATTTGTTGAGTTGGTAGACAAGACCATCATCAACCAATTTGTCAAGCTTGAAAGTAAGCGTTACTCATTATATTTCAATAATCATATATTTAATTAACATCTCACTATCACAAAAAAGCAGCACTGGTATGGTTCACAAGACTGTTGCTAGATGGCTGAGGTGGTTCAATGGTAACCAGGGTTGAAAGGGAAACAAGACAAATTAAAGTATTATAAAGTTAATTCGTTTCAAACAAGATGTGATAATGGATGCTTTTGTTTGATAAGCCTGTGTTCCTAACTGAGGTTGGTAACAATAAGCTAACCCGTATAGATGGCTGCATTTATAAGGTTTAACTCTCCCTGTAGGCTAGACTCCCAATGACGTGGATTGAGGTTTGAATCTCGGACAGATGTACTGAGAGTGGTTATCCCAAAATGGTTTCCCACTCTTTCTCCACAAAAATGCGTACACTTCCTCTGAATGTAACCTTCCTATTTCCTAAAACCACTAACCTAATTAGTAAATAAGTGTAAAACCTAAACAGGTAGTAAAGCACAGTGATAAATAAAGAAAAAAAAAGATGTGAAGTTTTGAGATTGTGAATTTGAATTTAACCCTTTTAGTGCCATAAGCCGATCTGATAGGCTCTGCCTACCATTGCTTAAACTGCCAAGATCAAATCTGTTTGGCTCCGCCTACTACAGTTAAAAGTGCCAGAGCCGATGTGGCTGGCTCTCCAGATTTGTGCTAGTTCTCACTTTACCTGATAGTTGAGTAATGTCATATATCACTGTAAAGAGAACAATTCCCTCTATTATTTTATTTAAGGTTGACCACAAAAATCAACCGCAAATAGTTGTTATTGGAATTGGCAGTTTATTACATTTACTATGGTGGACGGTGAAACTGTTGTTAAAGGGGATGATGACCTTGTTCGTCTTCTAAATAATCTATTTCTGCAAGTAAATTGAACGCTAATAGTGAGGAATCTAGTGATTTGTTTTGTGATGGAACAAGTGATGAATACGTTCCTTCAAAAAGGAAACAAAGAGTCACAATTGACAATGTTAGTGACAGTAGGCCAGTTTTGCGTGCAGATACACATAATAGTGATATAGTTAGTGACTCTTATAATAAATTTGTCCTCGATCAGGGTCGTTTTAATTTTGTTGCAAACAGGCTCGTTTCTTCAACTCCATTACGTTCTAGTAATAGAACCTTAATCTAAAATAGTGATTCGAAAGATCAAGACGACAATGATGATGATTTCATTGAAGACGCTTACAATTGGCAAGATATCAAACTTGGAGAAGTACTCGACAATTCCACAGTTATTTCTCATGTTTACTCTGAACTTCCTAGTCCAAAACATGTCCCAGATTCAAAAGCTAAGCCGAATGATAATTTAAATTTATTTTTTACAATGTCAATTCTCACTAGGATGGTCACAGAGACAAACCGCTATGCGAATCAGTCTTTTGAAAAAACTCTAAATCTATCACCAAAATACTGTGTCAAGATGTGGGTAAAACCAACCATTCCTGAAATGAAAGGCTTCAAAGCATGCATTCTAAATATGGATCTCATAAGTAAACCAACAATATTTATTCTGAAAATAATATTTGGTAGAGGTGTACTGATTCGATAAAACCAGTTACTGATTGTTTAAAATAATTGTTCATGCTATGATTATTGACACCGATTAATCCTGATTAACAATCATTTATTAATAACTATTGAAAAATTAGCACAATGAGTATGTGACCGACATAATTTTTATTTGTGGAACACACACTACAAATGTGTTATTTGTTCTCTGGTTTTAATACTACCCCATTACCTGATTTTGATGATGAATTTTAACTACTGAGAGTAGCCCTATTAATGTTTTCAGTTCTTTGTTGAAGCCATTGTTTAGCCAAAGGGTCAATAATGTCCAGTGTAAAATGGTAACAAGTCATGGCTTTGTTAAATTTATATTTTCTTCCTAATGCCCCGTATTTAATACATAAAATTTGAAATATGAATCAAATTCAAAATTTCAAATACAAACAGGTAACAGATTCATACTCACTGTAATTTGATTCAAAATTTGAATCTCAATGTCAAAAAGGAATTAAATTCCAATGAGTATGAATCTGTGATCTGTTTGTATTTGAAATTTTGAATTTGATTCATATCTTTCAATATAACATATTATTTATTAAATAAGGCACATTAAGCAAAATAAACAATATATACTTAAAAAGTGTATGCTAGAATTTAGGGAGTTGGAGCAAAAACATGATATACCTCATTTTATGGGAAAATGTGTTACAAGTGATAATTTCTTGCATTTTACATTTTGGACTACAAGTTGTTTTTATAGTCAGTCAAGAACTTGAGGATATCTGATAGTGGCAAATATTCTATCTATTTATTTAGCAGGATTTAAGGATTTCATAAAGGTATAAATAGTGAATATATCTCATTAGATCTATAAGGGCTATACATGCTACTCTTGTGTTGGACTATACTGCTGAAGATGGGGAGATAAGGGTGCGATCCTGGTCGAGTGCACTTAGGGTGGTTTTTCCTAGTTTTCCGCCCTCCAAGCAAATGCACTTGCATTTACTATAAATTAATCCTTCCTAATCCCTAACCCATTAGTGTAATTTGTATATTGGTGTATAACCCGATTGGGTAGTAAAATGGGGTGTTAAAAAAATCACTATAAACTAACATTATTTTTCAATAATTTTCTGTCACGTTCTTGCGGTAAATTATTTCCCAAAAGCAAAATGTTATTTTCAATCGTGACTAATTCTAGTTAGTCAGTAATAAAATAATTCGGATATGGTTCACAATTGAAAATCTTTTTTTCACACTTGCTTATAAATTAATATTGTACCTGGAAAAGCCAAGGAAGCTTTCAAACCTCTGATACCTTGATTTTTATTTTGTATCTTCCAGATGTACCCATCCCAGAACCCATCAAGGAAGTTCATGAAATACCTCGGCCTGTGAAGCAAGAGCCTGCTATACAGAAACAGCCTGTTATTGTCATAGAGCGACAGCCTGTTCTCAATATAAAGAAACAGCCGGTTGCAAAGAAACAACCGGTTGTGAAAGAACAGCCCAAGAAGGTACACCCTATAAAGGTGGAGTTGAAGAGTGACCCCAAAATTTTTAAGAACACGCAACCTGCCATTCAAAACTCTCCTGCTGGACAGCCTGCCCAGAACTCCAATAAAAATGTTCAGTCTGCCAGACAGTCTTCGCCTGTGGGGTGAGTTATATCGAGGCCATTCTTGGTTCAGTAACTGTTTATTCATACACCAGACACAAGATATGACCACCCATGAACATATTTAGTTTTTACTAGAGATGGGACTCTAGAATCCTCGATTTCTTGGATTCCTTGAATCCTATGGTATTTGAGACATTAGAGAGTCAAGAATCTCGCAAATATATTTTTAATCTAAATATAAAGGCATTATTAGATGGAACTCAAGGTGCAAATTTTCAGAAATTACATAGATATGTGTGATTAGAAAAAAAATGACAATGTAGCTTAATTTATGTAAAAGATAAAAGAAGAAAGTCACCAATTTTTTTTATTTTATAGATTTGTTATTATATTATTTATTACAATTTGTTTGTGTTTTAAAAATATACTTTTCTATCTTTTGGCAATCTAAAAATATACTTTTGACCATTCGAGGATTCAAATTTGAATTCGAGACGTGAAACAATTTTTTTTATTCGGATTTGAGAAATATAAGATTCAGCCTCTCTACTTTTTACATAATTAACTAAAAACTAAAAAGTGTTTGAATATGCTTTTTTATTTGAATTTACATTTTACTACAAATTCCAAATCCATTCATTTCTAAAATGGAAAAGATCACTTCTTGACTTTGAGACTAAATTTAGAAAATCAAATTTAAATGAAAAATGTATCTTTATCATAATGAACATATTTAGTGATCTGGTTCTACCAACATTTTTATTTGATTCACATCAATTCTAAACTAATTAAAATAGTACTTACGCTGGGGTTTTTTTTTTGCTCACCATTCTGAGTTTGAATGCACCCCATATATATGTTTTTGTGATAAATTAAATTATCTGATGATTTTACCCATTTTGAAAACTTGACTAAATTTCAAAATCTATAAAAAAGAGTAGTTGGGGTCAACTTGATGTGAAGCGTTAACTCTATGTAAACTGGACAAAATCAGTCCCAGAAATTTGAATCCCCTCTTTCTGACCACAATCACGTTAATGGTGTTTAAATGATTGTATGATTCATTCCTCTTTGATATTACAAGTTCAAGCAAAGACATTTCCACCCTTCTGTCTTTATATAGGTGTGGGCTTGAAAATGATTTGTTTTCTCTTCACAGTCTGGAACACTTAAAAATGTACCAGTATTCTTCAGTATGTGAGGATCTATTCTGACTGATAACAATCTCTCAACTATGAGCTTGTGCATTTCAAAGTTATGGACCGTGTTTGGATCAACGTGGGTGTGAATCACCTTTCTCTATGATGTGATTTATCAAGTCAAATTAAAGCTCTCGATTTGTTGATGTCAATCTGGAGGCAGAGCCTGCATGTGCATTGAGTTCAGATATTTGGCCAATGTATCTTCAACTTGTCAGACAAAAGGATTATAAAATTTAACATTACACTGTCTTATATTTTCATTAACAAGTTTCATTATCTGAGGCAACTGAAACTGAGTAGTCAAAGTATATCTTTAATTCCTAATTTTTATCTTTGTGTCTAACATGATTTTTTTTTTGCAATGCAAGTTTTTAATTGAAATGAGAATTTATTTCATTTGAGCTTATTTTAAAATATTTTGACCAAATACGAACAGACATGCCAACTCTCCCAAATTAGATAGGAGACTCCTTATTTTTGAGATTATTTCACTGTATCTCGACTTGGTGCGATTTTCTCCTGATTTTTTGTTTGCATATTAAAATAATCAAAGTCCTCATTTTGCCATTGTCAGCCACACGATGTATTCAGAGAAACTTGACACATTTGATACGTAAGAATTGATATATCGACAGTCACAACCAATGTCACGCCAACACTGTGGTCAACCTACTTGTAAAAAAAAAAGCTGTATTTAAAAGTATGTAGTCGTGTGAATATCATTCCATAATGGAGTTTGGGAAAAGTGTGACAAATGTGTTTTATAAGTTATGTAGGTGGGATTTTTTTGTATCTCATGGCGGCAAGTATGATGTGGAGAAACATGTGCTAACAAGGAAGCATAAAGTTAATACCAAATGCGTGAAAAATAACTTTTAATACGATGAAAATGTTACACATGCAAAAGAACTAAATTCCCTTTAAAATTTGAGATGATTTTCTGTCTTCGGTTTTGAATTTATTTTAACCTAATTTAAGTAGTTCTTAAATATATTCTTAACCCAAACTACATTTTTTTATTACTTAAAAAAATCCTCTTTTTTTAAACAGCCCCAACCTAAAAAGCTGAAAATATTAATCAATTTTGACATGTTCAATATGGTGACTGGGAGATACGGGTTCGAATCTCAGTTGGATGTATTGAGGGTGGTTTTTCCTAAATGGTTTCACACTATATGGGTAATTTTCCTCTAAAATTCTACCTTCCTCATTGCATTTCTACTTGGATAATTAACAGATGGGGATAACCTAAATGTGTGCTAAGATGTGAGGGACATTTAATCATTTACTATATTTTATTTTTCATGGTTGTAAATAATATAAATTTTTTATCATCACAGCCAGAACTGAATCACATTTTATTAAAGCGGTTAATCCAAATGCTAACTTCAAAGCCACCTTGGATCAAAGCAAATGTTTGTTTGTATGCTTGCAGCTCTGATATCATGGTGTTGTCTTCTGATAACCTTGATCAAACCGCCAAAAGGAAGCCCATTAGCATGAAGACCAATGAAGGTAACAAACTTTGCGCCAACACCTTTAGTTAACTGGAGAGGGAAAGAAATCACATAAAACCAATCAATGACACGCAGTGGGGAGTTAAGGCATCATTGTTGCCTGGTTTGCCGCTGATAAGGAAGTCAGGTCCTAAAACCTGGCTGGGTGTTTTTTCATAGTTTCTCATTCTTCTGCAAAAATGTGTCTAAATTCTATCTTTCTCATGCTCGTATTATAAGTGAATAAATGCAACTAGCCCGGACAAGTAGTAAGACATGGTTGACATAACATAAACCTGGTCGGCTTTAGAGCCTTGTCCTCTCAAGTCACAATAGAGTGCACACAATCATATCTTCTTGTGTTATATATAAATAAGTAGGGTTGAACTAGAGGGCATATTTCAGTTTAAGTATGATTTGAATTTTAATCGAGGTTGAGTAACATAGAGAAAATTTATTAACAAGTATTTCAAGTTGAATTTTATTAATAAATACTTACATAATACTATATACACTGTTTTTAAATGGGTTTTTTTTCAAATAAGTTGCATTTTTAACTAAATATATAATTGCTGTAAAGGTTTTTTACTATTTAAAAAATCTAACTAAACCTTGATTGATCATTAATAAATAATAGCTTAAAATTAGGGATGGACTCTTGAATCCAGGGTTTGAAAATATATTTATATACATATCAAAATATCAAATATATATGACATGTATCAAGGCCTTGATGTATATTGTAACATTTTTCAAATCAATACATATAGGCCTACTCTCATGTCACAAACTCACAATATGTAGGCATAAATGTTTGTGTAAAAAATTGTATGCAAAGAAATAGTTATATACATTACACATCAATAATTAAAAACCATTTTAATAGTTTTATAATTTTGTAAAAACAAAATTGATTTAATAATTTCAGTCAAGGCAACTAAATTAGTGTAATTTAGGTTACATTTCTGTTTTCAATATGTTATTAACACATCTACATAGATAAGATAAGTACAAGTTCTGAACACAACTGTGACCAGTGAAAAAATAGTTAAATAAGTGCTTGTGGTTTGAACATATTGTATTAATATTAAGGAAAAGTTAGATCAAAAATACAAACAAGAATATTCAGTCATCACTCAGTGTCTGTCTCATAATCTTCGGCTTGGTTTAAAAGAGGAACTATGTTAACTAAATAACATTCTGGCTTTCAACTTCCCCTACCCCCACAGCCTTTGACTATTACTTGCCTTTACATTTCCCAACCGATTTCTTAATTTTGATTGGACTTGGCCAAAATCTGAAAAAAATTTGTTCAAGGCTAACGGTTGCTGCAACAGCTGTCAACAACTGTTCACACAAATCTAACCAACCATTTTTTAATTTTGCCCTATTAAACCAAGCAGCAGACTCTTTAATATTAACCGATTTCCACCAAGTTAATGGAGGGGTGGTACGAAACTAATTACCAAATAAATATTAGGGAGTACTCGTATTCCAAGCTTCGAGCCGAGCTCATCGCTTAAGATCGGGTTCGAAAGTTTTGTAGACGTGTCATTTTCGAGCTTCCACTTGAAATATTTAATAATCAATTTTTAAAACACAATAGAAAGCATAGTTTATTTAATTGAGATAATATCAGAATTTGCACTTATAAATCATTAAGTAACTTAACAAATGTTTAAAAATTAATTTCAATTTTCACATTAATAACATAATAGAGCTTTAAAACCACCTTGGACTGTTAAATATATTCAATATTGTCGTCCATTTTGAATTATACTTGATTGAAGTTGTTTATTTGTATTGCCATGACAAAGCAATGAAAATAAAAATAGCTAAGAAGATTACTAAATAATTTAATAATTCTTTTTACTATTCTTTCCGGTTCCCTTTCTAAAATAATAATTTATGTTAAATTAAAAATGTAATATCAAGAATATATTATTTTGAGATGGTTTGAATCCACTATTTCTCAAATCCGATTATACATTATATTTTCGAATCTCGAATCCAAATCCTAGCAAATTTAGAAATTTTAATGATTTACTAACATACCTACATTAAACAATAGAAGCCTAAATTGTAAATTAAGACGCATTTCAATCATGCTTTCAATTTTAATCAACCCCAACCACCCCTCGCAAAACGCTGGTTAAAATCCAGCCAAATGAAACAATCTAGACTCATATTATTGTTTGGAAATCAAATCAATCAAAATTTAAGTATCTTTAAGTTATTTTTAAAAGTGTTAATAGAATGAGTTAAGTTTCTAAAAAAAACATGTGAAATAAACAAACAGATTAGGCCTAGTTACCTTTTGATCAACTTTAATCATCATGAGGTATTATAATTTATTTTAATAAGAAAGCTAAAATAAAAATACAGATTTTAAAAAACAAACTAAAACAACACGCTTAACAATTAAACATACATTGGAAATAGTAAACTCAATAATACCTAAATATGTATTATTATTTTTTTATTTTATATCTCTAATCTATCTTTGCATAGAAAACAAGGAAAATATTTGATTCTTGCAATATATCAATTTATGAGAATATATTCAATTTAGAACATAATTTTGACTCTTGCAATATGTGAGTTCCTATTTTATTAGGCAAGATCGCATTTGAATATTTTTACAATTACTTCAATAAAATATTTGAAAAAATAATAAACTCTTTGTTAAAATCAATTTAAAAATAAATGATGAATTATCAAGTCGTTATTTGATTCTTAAAACTCTATAGCACTAACTAAGAGATAAGATTACCTGAATTGATTCTAAACAAATAATCGATATACAATATGTTGGCCGGTAGGTGTAAAAACATTTTTATCAGTTTCTAACTGTTGACAGTATTTATTTTTCATGAAACCCAAAAAAATGTCTAACTTAAGGATGATATGAAATAAATTGGGGTTCTTCACATAGATAATTATAACCAGTAGGGTAGTAAGAATTAGCAGTCATGTTTATTTAATCATCATTCTGACCACTGGCGAGTAAACTTATACGTCATGGCGGATAACTTTGTATCGTGTGTAACATGTTCTTATTTCTCTTTAAAAAAAAAGCCGTAATTTGTTCTATTTATTCCGAGTTTATTTGTAATTCTAGTTTTGATTTTCACTTTTCATTTTCTTCAGCTTTAATGTTTTCATTAATATATTTACAAGATGTTTGTGAGGTGAAAGCTTCAAAAGTAAGCGTACGCTAAAACTGTTTAGTCCAAGTTTCCCATAGGGGTGTAAGAGTTGGATATTAGACACGTTACATTTTCTACACCTAACATTTATTATTATTAAAAAAAATATTCGTGTTTATCCCTTTTGTCCGGCAAAATAATGATTACGGATTAAGTTGTGCTTTTTAAGTAGGCCTAAATAAGTAATTTTTGAATTCAAAAATAAAAAAAATATGTTTTGTTTATGAGAGTTGAAAGATTTGAATCCAATAAAAAACCTAATACTTGTCAGTATTCGGTGAATTCGAGGTTTCGAAGATTCGAGTGGCCCATCTTTAATTGTATTAAATGTTTTCAAACTTAAGATATTTAAAACTTGTATGATTAATATGTTTAGCTACAAAACTAGCTCTAGTTTAATTATTATTTAGTTATAGAATTATATTGGTTAACATGTTTAAAATCAATGTTGATCTCATTTATTGCAATACATATTTTACCAAACTTATCATATTTATATTAAAAAGCATTTACTATTTCATATTTTTTGCTGGAAGTATTATCTTAGCCATATTATTTTTAATTTTAAAGTATCACCATCAACATTTATAGGCATTTATAAATTAAATTGAAGTACAACACGCATGTGCAGCTGCGCATAAAGGAATGGAAATGGAACAGAAGACGTGATAATTCACGACTACACTAAGGAATAATAAACAAAATATGAAACACTTCATATTTCTTTGTTTATGATTCTTATGTTTTCTTATAGGATAAATTAATTTACTGAAGCATATTTTGGGGATAATATTAGCTTATTAAAACGTCGATTTTATTGACTTTTTATCAAGACAGTGTATAAACACACTACAATATTGTAAAGTGATAGTGAAGGAAGCCAAACTGAAAGGATAGTTAGGTTAGGCCTAAATATAAACACACACTTCTCTATTTCTTCTTATTCTTTTACATTTTCCACTTAAAATTTCCACAGTTTCACATTGTTTTGAATTTTCGGAAAAATTTATTTTTGATATGAAGAGACATTAATGAAAAAGTCATATTTCCGAAAATTAAAACAAATGTGCAATCGTGGAATTTTAAAGATGTGGAAAGTATAAGAGTTTAAAAAGACATGAAAAGAGAAGTGTGCTTGTTCCTTTCTAGGCCTAACTTAACTATCCTTTCAGGTTGGCTTCCTTCACTATCACTTACTTAACATCACTGTACAGTGTTTCTACAATGTCTTGTTATACATTTCCAAGCCATCATGCAATTATCAATTTTACTAACTTTTTCTTATAATTATTGTTGGTGTAGTTTTAATGCCTTTAAAGTAGGTGACCTGGCAGTCTAGTGGTAAGGTGTCAGACTTATGTGCTGGTGGCCGGGGTTCAATCCCAGGTCCCGGCACAGATTTATCTGATTACCAAACCCTTCCTTCACCTCTGACAAGACATCTTGTGAATGTGGTGAATGCCAGGCCTCCACCGTGGTTCGGATTCCACGTTAAACTGTAGGTCCTCCATTTCATCTCACAATCACCCTACCATTACACGTTAGCATAAGTGCGTATAACCCGAACGGGTAGTAAGACGCGGTGCTAATAAAAATAATAATAATAATAATAATAATAATAATGTCTTTAAAGATGTGTGTGTGAAACTATTTCAATCATTTTTTTTATTAGATTTTTATTTGAGTGTTGTTTATATTTTTAAATTGTGTTTTATAAGTGTTATTTCTAATTTAAGAATCGATATTTCCATAGTATAACTTTTTTTTTTTCAAAGTATTTACTCTTTATAAAAATGAATGTCATTCAAATTTTAAGAATTTGTGTTTTAATATACTTTAACATTTTAAAATTATTAATATACTCGAACTCGACCTAAATTATGGAACTTTCAGAAATGTTCAACTCGAGTTTGACTCAAATGAAAAAACCCAAGCTTGCAGACCCGTAGCGTATAGTATTGATTATTGCGATACCAGTCGATCCTTTGGGTATTGAGGAACCGAACATTGTATTGGGCCATAACTAGGTAGTTATTTTTTAAGATAATCTAAAAAAATTCTTAGTAAACTGTGAAAATAACCAAATATCCTTTAATCTGTGTTAATACTTTAAATTCCGTGAAAATAGATCAAATCTGTAAAAAAAATGCAGCCTTGCACTATTGTATTTATATTAAAGATGGGCCACTTGAATCTTCAAATCCTCGAATCCCGAGGATTCACCGTTTTATTGAATTCGATTGTCGAACCTTTCATCTCATAAACAAAGCATGATATTTTGATTTTTGGATTCAAAAATTACTAAGTTAGGCCTACTTGAAAAGCACAACTTAATCCGTAATCATCATTATTTTTTCGGACAAAAGAGATAAACACGAATAAAATCTTCTTTTTATGAAAATAAAAAGAATTGTTAGGTGTAGAAAATTTAACGTGCCTAATACCCTACTCTTCCAATCCTATTGGAAACTTGAACTCAATTGTTTCAGCGCATGCTTCCTTCTGAAAATTTCACCTGATGAACAATATTGTAAATATTTTAACCAACACATTAAAGCTGTTCAAAAACTGAAAATCAAATCTAGAATTACAAATAAACTCTAAATTAATAAAACAAATTATGGCTTTTTTTTTCTCAAGAGAAATAAGAACACATTACACACAACACAAAGTCAGTCGCCATGACATATATGTTTACTCGCCAGCGGCCAGACTGATGATTTAATAAACATGACTATTAATTCTTACTACCCAACTAGTTTTAATTATTTACAACTGCAAAGAACCCCAATTTATTTAATACAATTCTTAAGTTAGATAGTTGGGTTTCATGAAAAATAAATGTTGTCAACAGTTAGACACAAATAAAACTGTTTATTTACACCTACCAGCCCACGTATTCTATATTAATTATTTTTTTAGAATTGATTCAGCTAATCAATTACCTAGTAAGTGCTATCGAGTTCAAAAAAAATCAAATCAAATAACAACTTGCTAATTCACAATTTGTTTTTAAATTGATTTTAACTAAGAGTTTATTATTTTTTTCGAATATGTTATTGAAGTAATTGTAAAAAGATTCCAAAGCAGTCTTTCCTAATAAAATAGGAATGAACATATTGCAAGAGTAAAAAATATGTTTGTGTTTTAAATATAATGTATTCTCATAAATCAATATTTTGCAAGAATAGAATATATTTATTGTTTTTTACATGAAGATATATGATTATAAAATAAAATAATAATAATACCGTATCCACCCAAATATAAGACGGGGCTTATTTTCAGTTTTCGACCTCGAAAAGTCGGGGGTGGTCTTATATTCACGTGTGAAGAAAAATGTTTGTGTAAGGTCAACATTTTTATGTTGTATAATACTGATATACCGGTATATGTTTATTTTACAAAGAAAAAGCATGTACTTGTTTAATTTCTAACACAAGCAGGCACTCTTTTCGTTTTAGCAGATATTCACATAGTTAAATAGTTCATGTTTGTTGTTTTCAGCAATTACGATGTATTGTGCTAAGGTTATCCATGTTTGCCACTTTCATAGCTCAATAACTACACTAAAAACTTAAAAAAGTTAAAGAGATGGTAAAGCAATGAATAAACACAGAAAAAATCTTATAGCTAAAAAATGAATTTTAAATTGTGTTTTCCACACTGTTGTAGGCTTAAAAACAACTGACACTTTCATGTGTTTTATAGAAGGAATGCTGTAATGGTAGTGGCACATTGTCACTGGTTGATTTCTAACCACTCCCTATTGACCATTATCGTTCCACCATCTAAATCACAGTTGATATCCTCGATCCATTCGTAAAAGGAGTCTACAAGATGGCGTACTTAAACATTACAACTAATGCAATGTATAGTTTTAACGCCAAAATATAAAAGAGAACGAAACTAGTCATGTACCCTGCATTTTCTTAACATTCTAAACATGCAAATACAATTACACCTTATCATTCACGATATTTCCCAAAGCATCCGGAAAAATATATTGAATAGTTACTATTGATATATTGCTATGAAGTACTGCAGCAAACCCAATAGAGCAATACTTTTTAACAACCTCATGACTTCACTAGTTGTCGATAAATTAACATGGTGACTCTTGGCACATTATGAGTTGTGTGTTCTAAAACGTATTCTTTCCAAGACTTTGATTTACAAATTTAGTTTATTTTCATTACAGAAAGGCCAAGGTTAAAGTAACTTAGTCAATGGGTGACCATTATAATAATTAATTCGTCCATGTGATAATGATGTTACTTGAAATAAAATATGCATTGCATCAATGAAAATGTAATCAATTTACAGTATATAAATAATATTGATGTGTTAATATTATTTTAATTTTTATTGTTGGTGACTCAATATTGACTACTCTAAAAATTAATAAAAATGGTTCCTCCTAATTTCAAGTTCTCAAAATAGGTATCATCTTATTTTCGAGTTGTCTTATATTCGGGTAAATACAGTACATACGTAGGCATTATTGAGCTCACTATTCCCAATGTATGTTTGATTGAGCATTCCTATCAAAATAAATTGTAATACCTCAAGATGATTAAGGTTGATCAAAAGGTAACTAGGCCTAATCTGTTTGTTTATATCACATGCTATTTTTAGAAACTTAACTCATTCTATCAACACTTTTAAAAATAATTTAATAGACACTCAAATTTTGATTGATTTGATTTCCAAACAATAATATGTGTCTTAGATTGTTAAATTTGGCTGGATTTTAACTGGCGTTTTGCGAGAGGTGGTTGGGGTTGATTAAAATTGAAAGCATAATTGAAATAAATCTTAATTCACACCTTAGGCCTATATTGTGTAATGTAGGTCTATTTGTAAATCCTTAAAATTTCTTTTTGCTAGGATTCGGATTCAATATTTGAGATTCGAAAATAAAATGTAGATCCAGATTTGAGATTAGGGTTCGAGAAATAGCTGATTCGATCCATCTCTAATTTATATTAAATAAAGATGTAAAATGTTACCTAATCCTTGGACTGTGTTTTTAAGACGACCCCTAGATTTTGAAGCTACAAATTTGGGGAAAAACCTCGTTTTTGATTCAAATAAATATGGTAGGTAGCATAATATATAAATTGGAAGTTAATTTAAATTTAATGAAAAGTTAAGTCTAAGTCTTAGCTGAAATCAACATCCTTTTACTCTGTTTTAGTAGTTAAGATCAGGGCCAGTATACTTAAACTTAATCCTTTTCTGACCATAATTTATTTTTTTTGCTTTTGCTAGATTTTGTAAATAATAATAGAATGAGAATACCCATTGTTTAAGCAATTTTTTTTGATTGTGTTAAGTTCAGTTTTGTAATTGGATTTGCTGAGTGGGATATGGAGTAACCGATGAATTAAACTGTTCAAAGTAGCTCTTTTATGAAAGATTGTATGGTTTGAATTGTTGCGTATGATTGCATCTGTATGATTAGGTTTCATGTAGATTTTGTAGACAAATTTATTATAGGAATTCTTAGATATGTTAAGATCGAGATAGTTGATGGTGCCATTGTTATCATTTTCCATAGTTTGGGGTGGATATTATTGATTAGATTGCTAATAGAAGGAATGTTATAATCATTGTCAAAGATTATTAGGATCCAATCTATATATCTTAAATAGAATTTGATGCTTAACAGATTGTTAAGGTTATTGAAAATTATAGGATCATATTTTTGTAAAAATATTTCTGACATTATACAGGAAATTGGAGGGGAACCCCATTGCTAATACATCATATTGTAAATATAATTTATTATTAAATTGAAAATAATTTTGTTCGATGACTATTTGCACTAGATTTGAAATATGATCAATATGCTTTTTGGTAAAGCTTTTGAGATTAAAAGTTTATTATGTTAATGGTTTATGAGATGGGTACATTGGTGTAGAGTTTAGAAATGTCCAATGACATGAAATTGAAGTTTGTACTAATGGGAATTGCTTTGAGATATTTAGTTAAATGGATAGAGCTTTCAATATTGAATCATTAGGAAGTTGTAAATTTCCAGATAAGTTTTTGGCTATCTTTTTAGCAAGTTTGTATGCAGGTGCATTTTGATAGTTAACCATCGCTAGTCATGTAAAAACATTGTGTTTCAACCAAAGAGACGTAAGTTTGTTTGTTTAAATACTTTACTGTATAATCTTTTACAATTTTCTAATGTATATTTTCTATTTTTCTCAATTTAACCTTATGATGCTTTAATTTCAGTTTTACAATTTCCATTAGATATGTTACGATATTGAAGTACTGGTACCGAAACATGTCGGACAATAATAATCAGAATTCTCCATCTTATCTGGACTACCAAAAAGGAGTAAAGGAACGTTAATTTCAGCTAAGACTTAGACTTGACTCAACTTCTTCATCAAACTTAAATTAACTTCCAATTTATATATACTATATTCAAAACTTTTGACTGGAGATGTTAACCTTATTTTAACTTGTGTTTTAAATAAGTTTTATATTTTTATCTTTATATCAAACTACACTTGCATTGTAATTTTTAATATCTTATTATTTGGAATAAAGTACTAGGCTAAACCATAATATGTTATTAATAATCTTTTAAATGCAATGAATCAATGAAATATTTTAAATATTATTATTATGAAATTTTGTTATGATTGATATTCTAAGATTATAAATAACTTGCTCGGGGTCTTTCAGTTGTATATAATTTTTGATTAGAATTCACATTTATAAAATATTAAATTAGAAATAATATTTTTTTGAATTCTTTAAATAACAATAAGTCTTAACTTATATTTATTCACTTCTTACTAAAGATTTATCTAGAATGTTTTATAAAATAGAGTCATTAAGAGTAAGGTCAAAGTCGAATTTGAGCAGCTCAACCTTTCATCTGTATCCAGCATTACACACAAAATTCAGCCTAACCTATGTATTGCAGGATGTTAAGTGACCTGGAAAACCAAGTAATACTGTATCAGGGAATTAGTTTGGTCAGAAATGTTATGTAATTTTATCATGTCTCTTGAAATTTTTACATATTCACTAAATATAACATTACTTTTATTTACAATAGACAAAATAACTTTGTTCTTCCAGTTAATGTACACTGTAAATCTCTTTTAACACCATATTCCTTGTTGCATACTTATCTCAATTCTCAAAGTAAACATGTAGTGTTGTCCTCTGACTCCTCTACCACGCCTCTTTAGCCAAAGTTAAGTCACGGTTATGTGTCTTTACAAGAATTTGATATGTTAAAGGAAGAAGGTAATCAAGAATGTCTTTTAACACTGAAATCTAACTTAAATCGCATGACCCATTAGCCAATCGCTTTAGGCTGAAATCTTCTAACCCATTCACAATTTAAGAATGTATTGGTGTCTAAAAATATTTTAGAATCAAGTTGCAATGTTAGTAAAATATTGTTTGTAATATAATTAATATTTATATATTTAGTGGACAGAAAAATTGGGAAAGTTAGGGAATGTTAAAATAATAGACACCCTCTATTATTAACTTGCATCCAATAATAGGATGGTTCAGAAGGTGAAATTTAGCAGATCAAACTCTTGTCTATATCCACTATCTCACACAGATTGTACACAATCTATGAACTATTTGCTTGCTGCAGCCAAGAAGAAGAAGGAGGAAGGTGAAATTGAGCAGATTAACATCTCATCAATATCCAGCATCTCGAGCTCTTCTCGGTCGCCCTCCAAATCTCGCTCACGCTCCAAGAGTCGATCTCGCTCCCGGTCCCGCTCCCGCTCTAGGAAAAACTATCGGTGGCACACAGGCAAGTACGCTGCCACCAACCGGTCGTACCGCACCAACCGCTGGGTGCGCTATCCCTGGCATTCACGATCCCGCTCACGCTCAAGGTCATATGGCAGAAGATCTAGATCACGAGGCAGACACTCGCGCAGCATCAGTCCATCACGTCGACGGAGTCCTTATCTGCACCGACACAAGTGAGTTTTAACCAAACATATTTTCATTTGTATACCTTTAATAGTGTGTGTGCATGCGTGCAAAAGTTCACTATTTCAATTTGAAACACTCTCTAATAGAATTTATGAAAGACTAAATCAAAGTTTGGATTACTTTAGTTAATTGTTTTATTCTTGAAAAAATATATTGTTTTCATTTATACATCTTTATGTACTCAAATCATATAGAAAATATTTCACTGAACATATTTTTTTGTGATATTTCATTCCAATCTGAATAAAGTTATCTCAAAATGCACTCTGAGTATTTTATAATTTTTCAATTGAATATTAATTTGTAATGAACATAACAGCTCAGAATGGCAATAATTGACAATAAATTGAGTAATTTAGTTTTCACTATTTTTATTGCAAAATAGCTGCCTTATTGGTGAAGCCAAGATTATTTTTTGAAATTAAGTCAAAGCTGACATTTGTTTCGAAGCCAAGTCGATTTCCTTGTAAACTTTAATACATTTAGCGCTGGTTGCATAAACAATAATAAGTGCCTTGATCAGAGGGGAGTTGATCTCTATTATCTCAAACTTAATTTTAAATTGCACTATTAACAATTAGGATGTGATTGAAATCAAATATTTGATAAAGCTAACTATTTGATTTTCTCACTTCAACCTTTGATTCTCCGATGATCGTTTTGATAAAGAACCTGACCTTTAAGTTTTATTAACTAGTTCTTTTATCCTTATTTTGGTAATTACTATTTATTAAAGATGGGCCACTCGAATCTTCGAATCCTAGAATCCACCAAATCCGGACAAGTATTCGAGGATTCGGTGTTTTACTGGATTTGATGATCGAGTCTTTCACCTCATAAACAAAGTTTAATATTTTGAATTCAAAAATTACTTAGTTAGGCCTTCTTGAAAAGCACTACGTAATTCATAATATATATTTTGTCGGACAAAAGAGATAAACATGAATAAAATCTTCTTAAAAAAATTGTTAGGCGTGGAAAATTTACGTGTCTAGTACCCTACCCTCCCACCCTTATGGGAAACTTGGACTCAACCGTTTCAGCCCATGCCCACTTGTGAAACTTTCACCTCACAAACAATCTTGTAAATATTTTAATGAACACATTAAAACTCTTCCAAAACTGAAAATCAAAACTAGAATTACTAATAAACTTGAAACAAATGAAACAAATTATGGCATTATTTAAAACTGAAATAAGAACACATTACACATGATAAAAAGTCAGCCGCCATTACACACGATATAAAGTCTGCTGCCATGACATATATTATATTTACTCGCCTGAGTGTTGATTAAAATAAAGATACTGTTAATTCTTACTACCCAACTGGTTTTAATTATCTACAACTATGTAAAGAACCCCAATTTATTACATACGATCCTTAAGTTAGACATTTTGTTGGGTTTCATGAAAAATAAATACTGTCAACAGACAGCGATAAAACTGTTTATTTATCCCTACCGGCCTACGTATCATATATCGATTGTTTGTTTAAAATCGATTCAGGTAATCTGATCACTTAGTAAGTGCTCTCGAGCTTTAAGAATCAAATAACGACTTGCTAATCCATTATTTGTTTTTAAATTGATTTAACTTAGTTTTATTATTTTTTTAAAATATGTTATTAGATAATTGTAGGAATATTTAAACGTGTCCTGCCTTATAAAATGGGAATGAACATATTGTAGTCGAAAATATGTTTGTGTTTTAAATAAAATATATTCTCAGAAATCGATATATCGCAAGAATCGAAGATATTTCTTGTTTTCTACACGAAAATAGATAATGGATATATAAGAAAATAGTAATAAAACATACTTAAGCATTATTAACTTCACTATCTCCAATGTATGTATAATTGTTAAGCATGTTGTTTTAGTCTTTAATAAAAATATACGTTTGCATTTTTATTTTTGCTATCTTAATACAATATGAGTCGAATTTGTATTTATTAATAAAAATTAGTATAAAACCCAGGCCCAGCCCTACCTTAAATATTATTTTTTTTTAAAAAAAACCTACTTAATACAGCCATGTTTGATCAATGCAAGATCACTATAACACAAAGGTCATGTTGGATATAGAGTTGGGCTATTCGACTCTCCGAATCCTGACAAGTATTCGAGATTAGAGGATTCAAATCTTTCACCTCATGAAAAAACATATTTTTTAAATTATTTTTTTAAAATTACTATGTAAGCCTGATTGAAAAGCACAACTTAATCTGTAATCATTATTTTGTTGGACAAAAGAGATAAATATGAATAATTTTTTTAAAATAATAGTTGTTAGGTGTAGACAATTTAACGTGCCAAATACCCTACCCTTCCACCTCTATGAGAAACTTAGACTCACCCGTTTCTGCGCATGCTTACTTTTGAAACTTTCACCTCAAAAACAGTCTTATAAATATTTTAATGAACACATTAAAGCTGTTTAAAAACTTGAAATCAAAGCTAGAATTACAAATAAACTCAAAATAAATAATACAAATTATGGCTTTTTTTTAAAGAGAAATAAGAACACATTACACATGATACAAAGTCAGCCGCCATAACGTATAAGTTTACTCGCCAGTTGTCAGAATGATGATTAAATAAACATGACTGTTAATTCTTACTACCCTACTGGCTATAATTATATATGTGAAGAACCCCAATTTATTTCATATGACCATTAAGTTAGATATTTTATTGGGTTTCATGAAAAATAAATACTGTCAACAGTTAGAAACTGATAAAAATGTTTTTTACACCTATCAGCCAACATATTGTGTATCGATTATTTGTTTAAAATCGATTCAGGTAATCTTATCACTTAGTAAGTGCTATAGAGTTTTAAGAATCAAATAACGACTTGCTAATTCATAATTTATTTTTAAATTGATTTTAACTAAGAGTTTATTATTATTATTAAATATGCTATTGAAATAATTTAAAAAATATTTAATCGTAGTTCTGCCTAATAAAATGGGAATGAACATATTGGAATCAAAAATACTATGTTCGTGTTTTAAATAGAATGTCTCAGAAATTGATATATCGCAAGAATTGAATATATTTCTTGTCTACTACGCGAAGATAGATA